>JAODAL010025734.1:0-58052 GCA_025379985.1 Phyllomedusa bahiana | reverse complement strand
CCAGATTGTCTTCAGTCATTCAGTTAGTTAAACATCACCTACAGATGGACAAGGTGGCCATGCTTCACATCAAAGAGCTTCAAACGCAAACATTTTTGGGAAAATGGCAGACCTTCATTGAAACTTTTCTCTCTGATTTGGACATACAATGCTTTATGCAGGCGTTCAGAGATACGACTTGGTATCTGGGACTTCAGATGTCTGGGTCTCTGGGAAGATTGCAGATTTAGGTAGGTGACCTTATACCTAGGGGATAGCTAATGTTGGGTATAGGATTTTACGGCGAATAGGAGAGACAGGGTGGGTTCAATGGCTCTACTTGTGTTATACTATGTACTTGAGTTTGGGTTGTTGTGACAGTAATTCTGTTGTCTATGGATATGTGCAACTGTACTACGTTGAGCTTGTAATACCGAGCTGTAGCTAACTTTCTTGATTGTACATCTAACTTATGTATCTATTGTTTGCTTTTTGCTTCAAAAATTTAAAAATAATAAAATTTTCCTTAAAAAAACAAAAAAAAAAACAAGACCAAGATCGACGTTCCAGCCCCGATACAGCCTGAACTAGAGTCTTTTTTTGTCAAAAGACACATCAGATATGTCTTAGGCTCCTGAACTATTTCCCTGTTATGACGTATGAGATACATTCCTTCTAAACTGATGAACAACTAGATTACCAAAACGTAGGCTAGCAATATGACTGAGAGGTCAGGTTTGTTCGTAGTCTGTTACTGTATAGGTATATATAGCAGCTGTACATACAAAATGATAGAAAATCAAGACTATTTACAAAAATGCCTTACTCACATATATTGGGACAATTAAAAAAAAAAAATGACTGGTTCTAATGGTGAAAAAAGTCATTGTCAGGTGCCCACAAATTAAATCTGAATTTTAAAATAAAAAACTATATTTAATCCCAAAATACGATTAAATTTTCTGAAAACAGAAAATTTGTAGAAAAGCCACCATGCACTTTACAATTCGGCTATGTCCACACAAAATACTAGTCAGAATCTAATCAGAATCTGACCAGTATTTTACACTATGTTTTCGTTTTTTTGTCGGAGTCTCTGTCCCGGTTTTTCGGATTTTGGCCGTCCCATTGAATTGAACAGTATCATATTCTGTGGATTATAGAAAATATTTTAAGTTATTTTAATCCAGTTTTCGGATTTGAAATCCAACATAAGAAAATCTGAGTTGTGCAGCTCGGATTTTCTACTGAGGTCTATGGGGACGATTATACAGTCCGATAGCGCTCGGCACCATTTCATGTCGTATGCTACGACTAAGGTGTATAGCCAAAACACGCTAACCAGCTCGATTTTACTCCGATGTAGGTTTGGTTTTAATGACCAAATAAAAGTCAAAATGTACTTTTATATAATTGAGCGCCCTGTATGTTTTCCATTGAGATTTACAATATTTTGCTGCTATTTGAAGTAGGTTGGAGCTACCACTGTGTTCTGTGCATCAGGCTAATTAACTGAGGATCCACCCAACCACATTTTTTGATGAAGTTTCCTAAATACCAAAACTGCTTAAAAATCCGATAGTAAATCACTGTTGTGTAGACGTTTGCTTATGGGGCTTAGGCAATGTTGCATCAAAGAGTAACTTTTGTAATCCATTCTAGTTCATGTTTTCTTTTCAGCCATGAGGATACGTTGGTTTCCACAAAGGGTTATATTGCTAAAGGTATAGCTCAATTGATCCTTCGATTGTAAGCCCCAATGGACACAGTCCAGGGCTATAAAACTGCACCATCAAAAGTTGATACCAATCCCAAGGGAACGGGGGCAAGTGGTGCATGGGGGACCCCATGAAAAAAAGGAAGCTTTTGTCTTCTCTTCTACACAATACAACGTGCTCAATGAATGCAGCCTAGTGAATACATCCATTCCCCCGGGTGTCCCTTATGGCAGAGCCTAGGTCTTTTGAAAATGAATTAGTGCAGGTAGGGCAAAATTTTCCCCATTTTGGGTGAAAACTGCTTAAAACAGATCTAAAATATGACTGTCCAAAGATCTATGAAAATATAAAATAAACTAAATAAAACCCAAAAGTGTTAAAGATTTACCATTATACCGAGTTTAAGGGTTTTTTTCATAAAAAAAAATGTGCTGAAAAACCCTTTCCCTTTCGGGCTTATACTCGGAATTTTGTGTTTTCGTTCCCTCGGGGCTGATGTTATCAGCGCCCTGTCCCGGGGAAGAAGACAGAGTGCCTCGGCCGGGGAGAAGGGAGTCTTGTATTTTTTTTTTTAAACCTGCCTAGGGGGGACCTTTTACCTCCCTTGGGGACCTATACCCTCCTATATTTAACTTTATGGGGGACATTAAACTCCCTTACCTGTCTATGGGGGACTTTACACTGCCTTCCCTCCCTAGGGGGCAAATCCCTGCCTGGGAGGACTTAAACAGCCAAACCCCTTTCCTACGAGGACTTAAACAGCTTTACCCTGCTTATGGAGGACTTTTAAATGCCTAGACTGCCTATGGGGGGCATTAAACCCCCTATCCCTCCTAGTAATTTTTTTGGTATGTTTTTTTATTTTTGAAATTTACCAATCCCGCTCATTTTCCCACACTAGTTATACTCGAGTCAAAAAGTTTTCCCAGTTCTTTGTGGCAAAATTGGTCCCTCATTTTATTTTGGGCGCGGATACCCGAATAAAATGGGAATTTTTTTATTTATTTTTTATTTTTTTTTTTTTTTTCCCCCATTTACCAAAACATAAAACCAAATATGCAAAATGCTATATTAAGTATAAAAAGCAAGAAAATAAAAAAAGAACAATAAATTATTTCTAATAAATATAGTAAATAATTAAAAACACAAAAAAAAAGTTTCGGGTGATTTAAGACCTAAACACTTTAGTTGTTAAAGGGTTAAAAGGCATAATCCAGCAGTCGATGGATCCCACTGATGCCACTGTAAAGGAATTTTACTGTATTGCCCATAAAAGAGAGAACCTACTTGGCAAGCTGTTTTTCGGCGTCTGCGCAGAGCTCCAGAAGACCCATTAAAACGGCGGATACATCCATATACGGTTCCCAAACAGTAAAGCCTCGTCCAATCAGATCAATAGCCGTTCTGCGGATGGTGCTGTGAGGAGGAAGCTTGGGGCTGGGGGGCTGCAGCAGCAGGAAAGTCAAAGCCTTGCCTGTGATAAAAGGAAAAGATATACAACCTTTACAGTCATTCCGAGGAAGAGCGGGAAGATTTTTTACAAGACTTAACAACATTTTAAATGGATGAATGTTAAAAAACAAAACAAAAAAAAGAAAAAAAATCGTCTACCTCAGCAGAAAAACGCACAGGGCCTCCGTGCGGCATCAGCTAAGATGCATAAAACCTAATGGAGAGGAAAATTGTTTGACAGACAAATCATTGCATATGACACTTGATGCAATAGGGACTCTGGAAGCGAGCAGGAGAGAGGACGAGAGGGAAGAAGTAGTGAGCGTCGTACTGAGCGAGAAAACCGTGCTGATCAATACCCACAATACAGCTGCTAATCACCGGCAGCTATTACGCTCTCGTACAAAGCAGCGAACACATCCTGTTTATTGGGCTCATGTAAAAACACACGGGACGTGCAACACCGGGAGACCTTCCAGAGCTCACAGGTTAGAGATTTCCTAAAGAGAGAGCAAAATTATCTCTAAAGAGGTTCAAAATTTGGATTCAATTTCTCAGAGCTCCAAATCCCCTGCCTGTAAGCATTCAGCCTGTCATCATGCTACCTACTTATGTCTATGAATAGGGCTTGGAGATCAATACAAAAAACAAAAACACATCTTCGGATGCCATACAAGTATATACAGTACATAGCAATCAATGCAGAATGTTCTACCTAAAAAAATTCAACCAAAAAGTTCACTCTGTTCTGTAAAATCATCAAATTAATTTACAGTGTTGAAACGATGCCTAAAATCTGCCAAAAAGACAACTTCTGTGAATGTAAAAAAAACCCCAAAAAAAAAAAACCAAGCCCTGGTTTTGGTACCCCCAACACTGACCCTTTTAGGGAATGAAAACAGAAAAATCTAAAAAAAGGGCGTTTTTTACCAGGGGGGAAACAATTTTGGGGCCCCCAAAGGGCCCATCTGTGCGTTTCCATCTTAAGAAAAAAAACCCATGCCTTGTCCTGCCCTTATTTTAGAAATTTGATATTCGCCTTTTTGTTACTACATGAAAATTTATGGTACTTGTAGGGGCTGTTTAACGTTAGGGTTTGGGGCGCTGTGGGTGATACTTTTGGGGAAGCGCTGTTTTTGGCTGAAATGTTTTGGGGGGCGCTTTTATGGCTATCCGGGGTTATGGTGGGAAATGTATGGCTGCCCTTTTTATGGTGAAAACTGAAAGGGGCTGTACTGTTTTGGGGGAGCCCCTGTATACTGTATTTTGTTAGGGTTTGAGCCCCTTAGGGCTGATACTTTTTGGGTTGGGAAATGTGGGCTGTTACTTTAAGGGGGGGTTACGGGAAATGGCTAAATAATGTTATGGGGGACCGCTGTATGGTTTGATACTTTTTATGGGGGGTACTTTTTGGGGCTGAAAGTTATGGGGGAAATTTATGATGATACTGTTTATGGTAAACACGTGGGGCTGATACTGTTTTTTTGGGGGGCCCCTGTAGGGCCTGATCCCGTTATGGGGGGCACTGTTTTGGTGGCACTTTTTTTGGGGGGTAATGTGGGGCTGTTACTGTTTAGGTGGGTACTGTGTGGCTGATACTGTTATGGGGGGGCGCTGAAAGGCTGTTACTGTTTTGGTGACGCTGTATGGCTGATACTGTTAAGGGGGGCCGCCGTAGGCTGATAGGGGTTAGGTAAAGGATGTATGACTGTTTTCTGTATTGGTGGGGCACTGTATGGGGGTTTACTTTTTAGGTGGGTTACGGGTTGTGGCTATACTGAAAATGGTGGTACTGTAGGCCCTTATACTGTTAGGGTTTGGGTACTTTTAATGGTTTTGTTACTGTTATGGGGGGGTTATTTGTGGGCTGATACTTTTAAATGGTGGGCGCTGTAGGGGCTGTAACTTTTAAATGGGGGGGGCGCTGTAGGGCCCTGATACGGTTTATGGGGGCGTGAAAAGGCTGAAAATTTGTTATTTTTGAGCATTTGTATGGGCTGATACGGTTAGGGTGGGCGCTGTATGATTGAAACTGGTATGGGTGAGCGCTGTTTTTGGCTGATATTTGGTTATTGGTGGGCCGCTTTATGGCTGATATTTGTTTGGGGGCGCTTTTAAGGGGCTGATACTTTTAGGGTGGGGAAAATTGTATGGCTGATACTTTTAAAGGTGGCATTTGAATGGTTTTGATATGTTAGGGTGGATTTTTGGACGAAACTTTAAAAGGGGTGAGCATTTGAAAGGTTGTTTTTTATTTGTTATGGGGGGTTAGGGTGGGGCCCTGATACTGTTTTGGGGGTATTGAAATGGCGATACTGTTTTGGTGAGGCTGTTGGCTGAAATGTTTATGGGGGGAAATGGGGGGGTTGGGATACTGTTATGGGGAGCCTTTTAGGGATGATACGTTTTTGGGTTGAGAAACTTTTATGGCTGAAAATGTTTTGGGGGGCACTGTGTGGGCTGTTTACGGGTTTATGGGGGGGGGAAAATTTGGGGGGCGAAATTTTAAATGGTGAGACTGTTTGACTGATAACTTTTTTGGGGGGAACGTGTGGCTGGTGCTGTTATGGGGGCAGGGTGGCTGAAATTGTTATGGTGGGTTTTACTTTGTGGCGGGTTTACTTTTTAGGGTTTGGGGGCTGTATGGCTTGATCGGGTTATGGGGACGTTTGTATGGCTGTTCCCTGTTTTTTGGGGGGAAATGGTTTGATACTTTTATTTGAGCATTTGATGACTGAAAACTTTTAGGGTTTAGCACTGTATGGTGATTAATTAGGGGGGGGTTTACTTGTGGGTAAACCCCTGTTTTTGGGGGGTACTGTTTTGGCGAAAACTGTTTAAAAGGTGGGTATGTTTGGGCTAAATACTTTTAAAGGGGGGGGTTTACTTTTGGGGCCTGTTACTTTTTGGGGGTTTGGGGCGCTGTTTTGGCTGATACTGTTATGGGGGGCGCGGAAAAGGCTGTACTTTTTTTGGTTTGGGCGCTGTAGGGCTAAAACTGTTATATGAGCACTGTTTGGTTGAAATCTGTTAGGGTTTGGGCGCTGTATAAATGATACGTTATGGGGGCTGTATGGCTGATCCCTTGTTATGGGGGGCCGCTTTTAATGGCGATACTTTTAAAGGGTTTGGGCCCACTTTTTTGGGGCTAATACGGTTATGGGGGGGCGCTGTATGGTTTGTTACTTTTAAATTGGGGCCCTGAAGGGCTGATTGTTATGGGTGGGAAATGTTTTTTTGACGGGATACTGTTTTTTGGTGGGCGGCCTTGAAAGGGGGGCGGGAATAATTTTTAGGGTGGGGGGGCGGTAGGTTGAAAAACTGTTATGGGAGCGCTGTTTTGGTTTAAACTGTTTAGGGTTTTGGCGCTGTATGGCTGATAATGTTAGGGTGGGAAACCTGTAGGGTGATACTGTTATGGTGAGCACGTATGACGTTTAGGTTTATGGGGCGTGTGAAAGGGTTTTTTTAATGTTTTTGGGAGCACTGTATAGGGAATACTGTTATAGGGGACACTGTAATGACTGTTACTTTTAGGGGAGCAAGTAGGGGGCGGATACTTTTTATAGTGAGCACTGAAATACGATATTTTTTTATGGTGACCCACTGTATGGCTGTTTACTTTTTAATGGGGGGTTACTGTTTTTGGGTTGGCATGTTATTGGGGTCCCTGTGGGGGTGGCACTTTTATTGTGGGTTGGTGGCTATACCGTTTTGGGTGGGCGTTTGTAAGGCTAAATACTGTTATGTTACACGTATGGTTGATACTTTTATGGTGGGCACTGTGTTTTTGGCCCCCTTATGGGGGAGCATTTTTGTGGTGACCCTGTTAGGGTTGGGTACTGGGGGTTGTTTATTTGTTATGGGGGGGGCGCTTTTTTGGCTGGCATTTGGTTATGGTTTGAGCGCGGTATGGTGATATGTTATAGTGAGCGCTGTTTTGGTTTGGCCCACTGTTTTGGTGAGCGCTGTAGGGGTGATACTTTTTTGGGGGTTGAGCACTTAGGGATGAATGTTTTGGTGAAATTTGTATGACGAAAAGGGTTAAAGGTGAGACTTGAAAGACGTTATTTTTATGGTGTGAAAATTTGACTGAAACTTTTAAATGGGGGGCGCTGTATGGCTTTTCCCGTTTTTGGTGAGCCCCTGTTGACTAAATATTTGTTATGGTGGGGGTTTGTAAGGCGGGGGATACTGTTATGGTGAGCCCCGGGTAAGGGGTAAATTTACTGTTAGGGTGACACGTTTTGGCTGATACTTTTATGGTGAAACTGTTTGATTTATACTTTTTAGGGTTTAGCGCTTTTATCGGGGATAGGGTTTTGGTGAGGGGCTTTTATGGTTTGAAACGTTAGGGTTTGAGCGCTTTTATGGCTGATACTTTTAAATGGGGGGCGCGTAGGGCCTGGTTTTAGTTTGGTGAGCATGTAGGGACTGATACTTTTAAATGGGGGGCGCGGGGTTTTGGTTGTTTCGGGTTATGGTGAGCGTTTGAAATGGTGATATGTTATGGGTGGGGCATTTGTATGATGTTTACGGGTTATGGGGGACGCTTTTAGGTTGATACTGTTATGGTGAGCCACTGTAGGGTGAACTTTTTTTGGTGAGCACGTAGGGTGATACTGTTATGGTGAGCCCTGTAATACTGTTTTACTGTTATGGTGAGCACTGTATAAAACTGATACTGTTAAGTGACACTGTTGGCTGATATTTGTTTGGTGGGCGCTGTTTGGCTGAAACTGTTAGGGTGGGCGCTGTTTTTGGTATTTTATTTTAAAGGTGGGCGCTGTAGCTTTGGTTGAAAAAGGGTTATGGGGGATCTTTTGGTTCTGCACTGTTATGGGGGGTACTGTGGCGGCCTGTTATGGTGGGTACGGGGTTTTAGTGGCACTTTTTATGGGGGTACTTTGAACCTGGAAACGGGTTATTGGGGGCAGGTGTGGCTGGCACTGTTATTGGGGGTACTGTGTGTCTGGCACTTTTTTGGGGTGGGCACAATTTGGCTGGCACTGTTAGGGTTTGGGGCACTGTTGGCGGGCCCCACTTTTTTTGGGTGGGCACGGGTTTTGCTGGCATTTTAATGGGGGGGCACTTGTGTGGGCTGGCACGGGTTTTTGGGGGGCACGGGTTTTGCGGGGCCACTGTTATGGTGGGCCGTGTGGCGGGAAAACGGGTAGGGGTGGGGACGTGTGGCTGGCATTTTATGGTGGGCACGGGTTTTGGTGGCATGTTTATGGGGGGCCCAATGTGTGGTTTGGCACAAATGGGGGTTGGTTTTTTTGGGGGAAAGTTTAAATGTTAATTTTTAAAGCAATTTAAAAAGGGGAATTCCATAAACCTGTTTTATTTTTAAATTTCTTCCCAGGGGAAAGCATTTATTTCTGACACAATCATGGCAGATCCACAAGATAAAACCATAAAAACGTCTGATAGAAGACTCTAGAGAGGAGGCCGTATATCTGTGCTGTTCTCTCTAGTTATAGTTGTGACACGGCCACTTCTATAACCCCCAAAACCTACAATGAGAATAAGCGCCTCATTTCCACTTTCTGCAGCACTGAGCAGGGAACCCCCCATTCTGTTCTCGGTAAAGTGGAACCAAGACCCCTCAGTCATTTTGGGCATTTACAATGGAAGTGCCATAAAGGTCTTACATGGAGAATACCCCACAGATTTACCGTGGCCCCTGCGAGAGATACAATGTGACAATGTGGCCCTAAGACCAGAAAATGTTGTGTACCCCAGGTTAAAAAAAACTTGTATATGTAATAAAAGGACTTTTTTGGAGATGCTAACACCTGACTTGTTGCCTATGTACCTTATGTGAACATGGCCATAAAGCCTTTATTCAATTGACAGGACAAATGGATTAAACCAGAGGTGTAACCTGAAGCTCCTGGGCCCCAATGCAAGGTCAGGAACAGGGCCCCCATCTACAATGTACCAATAATAATGTCTGCTTATGTAACAAAGGGACTTCGGGACCCCTCAGGCATCATGGCCCGGGTGCATCTGTATGCTTTTTGTATACCTGTGACAGTTCTGTAAGAAAAAGACTTTTTTGAAGATGATTACATCTGATTTGAGGCATTTGGACCTCATGTGAACATACTGTAGCCTTAGGCTATGTTCACACGGCTTATTTCAGGGCGTATTTACAGACGTATTTACGTCCGCAAATACGTCCTGAAATACATTTCAAATAATGAGCAATTAGATTAGCATTGATTCCAATGTAAAATACGCCTCGTCGTTCACACGAGGCGTATTTTCGCAACGTATTTGCGGACGTAAATACGCCCGTAAATACGATCGTAAAATTAAGTCCCCTGTCCCTTATTGAGGCGTATTTCGCATTGTAAATCCCCATAGTAAAGAATGGGGAATGTATTTACGATTCGAAAAACGCGGCACACTTTGTGACACGTATTTGAAACGTATTTCGGGACGTATTTGCGGACGTAAATACGTCCATAAATACGCCCCGAAATAAGCCGTGTGAACATAGCCTAAGAGTCTCTACTCATGTGTAATTCAGACCACATTGACTAAACCAGAGATGTAACATGAATGTCTTGGGCCACAGTGCAAAATCAGTAACAGGGTCCTCATCTACCATGTGCCAATTCTAAAACTAATGTCTTCCTATGTAGCCAAGGGACTCTGGGACCCCTCAAATGCAATTCCTGCACCATCTAAAGCGGCACCACTGGATTACACAAAGGCACAAGATTTTACCTTTTCCATATTAGTAAAGAAAACTATTGACTTACAAAAAAAATGTACCCAATATTCTATATACAGGAACCTTCGAAAACTAAAAGAAAAGAAAAAAAGCACAATATACTAGAAATACCATTGATCTTCAATGAAACATGAGCCAGCACAGTATGGATAACGCGAGCTAGGAGGTGATCGTAAATGTATAGGAACCAGACATAGGACATTATTTATTGTCAACCTTGCACAGAATGGGTTCATGGCTTTCTATGACATCTTTTATAGACACAATAAATCCAAAATGGATGCATTTCTCTTCTTGGAGCCAGAGGATGCTGCAGTCACGGCCATCCGCATGAACACTCATACATGTCCAATGAGACAATGGTGGGATCCATGGCTCCAGTACAAACACACAACCTTCATGAACACAATCTAATGTAAAGGGTAAAATAGGATGTATCTGAGGAATGGTAATATCAGGACTACACAGATCTGTGGTCCAGTCTAGAAACATTAGGAGCAGAAGGAGCAAGTTAAAGGGGTTGTCTACTTTAGAAAACCTCTTTCAGTACTTTTTAGGGCTACACCACGCACACGACTACAGTTGGATTTGTAAGCGGATTCGGTGTTTAGAATCCGCAAATATTTAGAGCCCTCACCTTGTTTTCGCCTCCCCCTAAAAAAACATCCCCGTATCCGCTCATCCTTAATTTTAAAGCACAAAAACGGGCCCACGCCCTCGTCTTTCCCGCCTAGACTACGCAACATCCTTCTCGTGGCCTCCCGGCAGCACCCTTGCTCCCCTCCAACCTCCTAACTCTGCTCCCTGTCTTATCCACCTCCTCCTCCTACCCCTCTCCTCCCCCCCTTCCAACCCCTTCACTGGCTTCCGTTTTGCCCAGCAAATCCATTCAATTAATAACTATGACCTAAAAGGGCTCTCCATGACCTCTCCCCTTCTATATTCTGCCTAATCTCCAGATACTCCCCTCCGAATCTCCGCTTCTCACGGGACCTCTCCTCTTGCTCTCCTCTTATCAGCTCCTACACAACCGTTTGTTTTTCGTGCCTCCCCCATACTCTGGAACTCACTCCCCCAAACATCAGACTCCCCCCCATCTCCCGGTTCAAAGCAACCTGAAAACCCATCTTTCAGAATTGCCTATAACCAACTTTAAACCCCTTTTGTGCCTCGACACCCCACCCCAGAAACATTTCCCCCCCTTTCCCTTCTTCTCTTCCCCCCTTTCCCTTTTGCAGATTGTAAGCCCCACGGACAGGGTCCCCCCTCCTTCGTACCGTATTATTTATTAATTGCCCTTTTGTAGTTTTTTGACCTATTTAGTTGAAACCCCAATGTACCGCTCTGTAACCCGGAGGGCGCTCTAAAAAAATAATATAACAAAATCCGAAAAGTCCCCCATAGACCACAATGGAAAATCCAGGGATCTACAAGCCGGATTTTCTGAGGCCGGATTTCAAAACTAATGGTTCTGAAAAAAGACTTAGAATATGTTCTATAATCTGCTGTAAAACAGTGGATTATAGTGCCGTTCAATTAAAGGAGGCGCCCGAAATCCGAAAACCCTGGCAAGGCGGCAAAAGACATGCAAAAAAACGAAAACCAAGTGTAAAATACTGGTCGGATTCTAATTAGCGTCAGACCAGTATTTTACCCTCTGTCATGTGGGCAAAGCCGTAGGAGATTCTGATTTACGTGTGTCTGGTGGGGGTGAGGAGGAGGAAATCTCAACTCCGGCCAAAATTTGGGAAAGGCTACACCAGCACCTCTACCCTGGAGGATGCCCTTCTCACATTACACAGACGACCCAATGATGTGAATGCACACTGTGTAATGCTTCATCTCACCTATGGTGGCGCTACAAGAGAGCTAAACATTTACTACCAGGTTTCCCTGCAGATGACAGATGATTGTGGAGCGTCCCAGCAGGAGTAGACTTTGCAAGTTAAACAATCTTTCTATCATAGTTACTTAGTTGACAAGGTTGAAAAAAGAAACAGGTCCATCAAGTACATTCTACAGTGTTGATCCAGAAGAAGGCAAAACCCCTTGTAAAGCAGATGCCAGTTGCCCCATATAAGAGAAAAGATTCCTTCCTGACTTCTAATCCGGGATCAACCAGATTCTAGTCCCCATAACCTTTAAAGAGAACCTGTCACATAGTTTATGCCCCCCTTGCTGAGGGCAACAAAAAGTGTCAGACCTGCTGTTCCCCGCGCTGTGTCCCCCATTCTTTTAAATGCTGGGGTTTTAGAGCTTTTTTTTTCCCCCCAAATCTTATTATGATAGGGGTTCGCTCCCCCCCACCAAAGGTAGCCCCGCCCCCCTGACAGTTAATTACAGTTTTTACCTATTCAAAGTAATGGGGGGTTTTCATTAGGGGCGGGCGATCGGTGGGCGGGGGTTTTAAAAAAAAGACACCTGAAGGACCTTCAATACTCTTCTGGGGAAAAATGCAGATTTGGCATTAAATACGCGAAAACTCAGCATCTTACAGAAAAAGGGGCACAGCGCGGAAACAGCAGGTCGACACTAGCTTTTTTTCCCTCACAAGGGGGACATAAAATATGTGACAGGTTTTCTTTTAAAAAACATTTTTCAAAAAGGCATCTAAACCCTTCTTTAAACCTCAAGAAGTAGGGGGGGGGGGGGGGGGGGGGGGGGGGGTTCCGGCCTGGAAAACCTTAGGGCCCCGTTTTCACAGGGTTTTGGCCCCAGGGTTTTTCCGCGCCAAAACCTCGCGACCCGCCGAAAAAATCCGGGCTCTCGACGCGGGTTTGCGGGGCAGGGGCTGGGCTGGTCTTGGCGAGGTGGGCCGTGGTTTGGGTCCCCGGGGTTGGCCCGAGGGTTTGCCCCCCTGCAAATTAAACAGGGGGGAAACCGCGCCGCGAGCCCGGCCCGCCGCGCACCCCCCGCGGTGACCGTGCGGGAGACCGCGAGCGGGCCCCCGACAGAGCACTCCCGCAGGAATGACAGAAGAGTTTCCACATGCGGGGTTTTGGGCCCCGGCCAAACCGCGGTTTGTGAATATTAAGCGGTTTCCCACAGGAAAACCCTGTTTAAAAAACTGGGTGTATTTTGGGCGCAAAATTTTTTCCCCCGGAAACCCCCTCGGGAAACCCCCGGCCCAAACCGCGCCCCAACCGCCGGTTTTACAGGGCCTAATAATGACCGTTAAACTTTTTTGGAAGTAGATTTGAACCCAAGACATCAATTTGCTTGTATGTTAGTAAATGATAAGTTAGAGCAGCAGCCAAAGACATTATGGTTTATTATGTCATAGAGATACTGGTGTTTTTCCTATGGGGCTGTGGTGGCCATTTTTGTTGAAGTAAAAACCAGAAGTGCAGCCATACTGGTTTTCACATTGGAATTTTCTCTGACAAAACTGATGATTAACAAAGGTTGTTACAGATAGACCAGGCTGACTATAGGGGATCATCAACTAATGAAACGGTCATTAAACACGATGGTGAACAAAAGAAATTCATCTCTTTTGATGACATCACTCCATGCTCTCAGATAAGAGAGAGAGCAGAGAGAGGAGGGAAGAGCAGGACGGTAACCAGAGAAACCTGTGTGCACTAAAGTAAATAAAATCTCTCTTATCTCCTGTTCAGTGAAAAATCAAGAGCGACATGTATTTGGAAAAAGTCTAGCTTTAACGTTCCCTACCTGTTCAAAGTCAATCTTTCTAGTGAGGCAACCCCTTTAAAGTTAAAGGGGTTGTCTCACAACAAGGATTGCTTTTTACATTCAAGGTCTTGCAAAAACAAGTCACTTTTAAATATGTGTCCATTAACAGTGTCCTACCTATTCCTAGATATCATCTCTTGTATGGGCTGCATCAGCTCCTCAGGTCACTGTAGCTACAGACCTGTGTTGATCTCTCCTGATAGGCTGCCAGCACTGGTCGCTATAGCTACAGACCTGGTGTCCTCAGCAGTTCCTCTCTGCAAGCCAGAAGTAGCCAGTAAAGCCAATAAACACTGAATTCAAATATGCAACTGAGAAAACAGGACTGAGGTAATATGAATCGCTGTAGTGAGACAACCCCTTTAAATGGGTTGCCCAGCAAAGCAAAAAAAAAAAAGATTCATAAGATGCTTGCTTGAGTTTCCATTCATCTCCCTGTGATGTTTTCTGCACCAATATATGCTTTTCCCTTGCTTTATGTAGCTCCCCTTCTCTGCAGCAGAGCAGCAGCGTTTCCTGTTTCATGTTACCCTTTTCCCTATAAAACTACAAGCCCCAGGATCCTTTGCTGTGCTTTGTCTACTTCCCTCTCAACCTCAGTCTCAGTGCATGCCTACCGTTTCCTTCCTCATGTTAAAAGCCTTTGGAGGAAAATCAAAGGGGTGTGGCTTCAAAGACTGCCCTGCAAAACCACACCCCTTTGGACAAAATCTCCTGAGCTCGACACAGAGTCATATCCTGTGTGGGGACACACAGGATTACTGAGCTTCCTGTTATAAAAATGCAGGAAGCCTGCAGAAAATGTAATGAAAGTACATTACAGAAATGCAAAACTATGGGGGAGATATTATTCACAACATGTTTTTTTTCCACTGGACAACCCCTTTAAAGGGGTGGTCTCCCTAGATTTTACCTCAGTCCTGTTTTCTTGGTTTAACTGTGAATTCAAGGGCGTGTTTACTGACTTCCACTAGGCTGCAGTAGAAGCCAGGTCTGTAGCTATAGCAACCAGTGCTGGCAACCTATCAGGAGAGATTGAACAGGTCTGTAGCTATAGCGAACTGAGGAGCTGATGCAGCCCATACAAGAGGGGATATCTCAGAATAGGTAGGACACTGTTAATGGACACATATTGCAAAGTGACTTGTTTTTGCAAGATCTTTAACATAAAAAGCAATCCTTGTAGTGAGACAACCCCTTTAAGTCTATACAGGTCAGAAAATGTCATTTATGGACCCTGATGCACATTCATGGTAAGCCACAGCAGAATTTGTGTGTGCACTGTGTAATCTGCTGCAGATTTACCATAATGGCCCCCTCCTACACTGGAAGATTTGGTGAAGGACCGCAAGAAATCTGCAACGTAATGGAAATGTTGCGGCTTTTGAAACGGACAAGGTGCTCGGTATTCTATGCAAATAGGTCACATGTGGATGAGACTTGCATCAACTTGCTGATCCAATCCACAGCATTTCCTGTCCTTGTAAACTTACCATAACAATAAAGAGCGAAACGTCAAAAAATAGGAGGATAAATAGGACATAATAAGAGAGAAGCAAGTCCTCAGCGATGGCGAGGAAGGAGTTACCAGCGCACAGATTTCCCGAGGTTAAAAATACATACATTTTAGTGAAGAGCAGCTGTGGTCCCCATTAGGTTGGCTTTAGCTATAATATGCGCCTCCTGTCTTTGTACTCTCTTATTATCTGTTCTGCAGTTGGAGAAGAGGACACCCGGGTCACTTGCTGAAGCCATTTTATATTCAGGACTTCTGCAGAGGTCAAAGGAGATGCTTAAAGAAATCTCAGGACAGGCTCACTTGGCATTTGAAAGAAACCTTGAAGGTTATTCCTAGGGAAACCACTCGAAAGCACAATCCACAAGTCCTGCTTTCCAATACATGAAATGGAAAGCTGCCTGGATCTTCAGCGTGGGCTTCAATTTTCCTTGGTTCTACGCGACCATTCAGAAAAAGGTCTATAGGCTACAAAAATTCCATGCTCAAGGCGGGGATTATTAGCAAGGTCACCGTGGGCAGGCTAGATAAATTAGGATTCCAGCAGTATTCTCCAGGGACATGGAAGAATATAGGGTTTTGTGGTGTAATGTCTATGTGTTATACAACAGAGGAGGAATTATACCATCAGAAGACACTGATCAAGTAGCAGGACAAGCCTACTGTAAAGTACAGGCACCATACCTAAGAAGAACAGCGTGCTCCTCAACGAGGACACAAACCTTATGGGCAGCACACTAAAGCTACACGACTACTGGTCACGATGATGTATCACGGTCACAAAAGGAACTCCCATGTGACTCGGGCGCTCATCCTTTGTGCTTCTCATAAAATGCTTAATTGTAGAGTCAAATAACCACTGTTGTGATGAATGGGAGGTCACCAAAGTTGTGGTCAGTGCAATTTTGGTGCAACCAGAATCTTCAGAAGCATGCATGCGAACCTACAGAAGCTTCAATTGTGTGACCACAGCGATCAAGCAGCTCTAGCCCCATGGATACAGACAGGGCTGTTTCTAGGATAAATCACACTCGGGTGAATTTTTTTTTTATCACTTTCTTAGTGATATTTATGGCTCTGCTTTTATGTAATTTTTACATCAGATTTTTTTTGTATAATATTAGATAAATGGTAAAAAAAAAAATCTAATTTTTAAGTTTTTCCCCATTTTTTTTAACTGCAAAAGTGGCACTAAAATATGTTTTATAATTGTGCCGACTTTCCACCACGTGCATTTGCAGTTTGTGCTGTAAGAATTTTTGGGGGTCTTGATTTTATTTATTTTACATATTGAGCCCC
Organism: Phyllomedusa bahiana; assembly: GCA_025379985.1. Lineage (NCBI taxonomy): Eukaryota > Metazoa > Chordata > Amphibia > Anura > Hylidae > Phyllomedusa > Phyllomedusa bahiana. Next base: position 41,647 of record JAODAL010025734.1, on the reverse strand, counting down.
CCATTAAGTCAAAAAAAGACCTTTGGGGGCATTCTTCCAAAAACTTTTTTTTTTTTCTTTTTGCTTATTTCCCCTGTAACTGAGGGTGATAAATTAGTCCGAGCTACAGGGGAAATACAACCACATAGAGTCGCTGCAGAGCTGATCTGGGTTTCATTAGACCCAAATTTAAACCCCATATGCCCAAAGAAATATGTATATGGGTAAGCACCCCCCCCCCATATGGTAACACTATGCCCGGTTGTACAAAAGATAAGACACCAAAACTACAACAATAGTACAAATCATAGGACTCAATAAAATATAACTTTTAATAGTACATCAATAAAACATATCAGTAATTGCCAAACCTAAAAAGACCCTAAGCTATTCCATATAATGCTAAACACTACCTACAAGAAATGGGGAAAGCCGCCCTGATAAGAGCGCCCCCACCAGGAACCTAACTATAAGATCCTAAGAATACCCTACACGTAGTGCCTACACAAATACCTTAATGAAAAATACAAAACACCACAAATCCCTATACACAAAAAGTATGACACCTATTCAAACAATGCTAAAAACTTCTGGATAAATGATAAACAAATAATACAAGATAAATAAGAAAACATTTACTACATAGACAGAAAACCAACACGTTTCACCTCCCCTAAACAGTAAAGAGGCTCATCAGGGAACAAATAAGGGCAATAGGGAAAACAAAACATATAAAAGAAAACACAAAACATGTAAGGTACAAATATATAAAGGGCTTACGTTCCTTGATAAACAGACCAACAGTCAATGATAGTTATAAGGTCCAGAATATGTTAGGAGAAATCCAATATCTATACATCCTATGGTCGGGACAGATCAATCCCACACCACTACATCCTATAGTCAGGATAGCTAATACATAGTAGGGTAGCCAGTTTTAGGTTTGGCAATTACTGATATGTTTTATTGATGTACTATTAAAAGTTATGTTTTATTGAGTCCTAGGATTTGTACTATTGTTGTAGTTTTGGTGTTTCATTAGACCCAGCAGCTTCTGCAATCACTGAGCCCCAATGGTCATGTGACCTCAGGGTCCGAAAACCTAAAGGCTTCCTGCTAATCTGTACACAGAGCGCTCATTGAGCACTGGATATACAACAATCGAGAAGGCAGGGACGGTAATAAACCATCCCCGCCTTCTCCCTGAAAAGCCTCCTGCGGATGTACAGTTAGTGCAGCCACAAACTCTGCACGGCCGTTTTAAAGTTAGATGCCAACCACCCGGAAATAGTGAAAAGGCGGTCAGCATCCGTACCAGTCCGGACTGTACCCCCACCTCCTCCTAAGGTGTACGACGCCCCCATTGTATGACCACTCAGAGTGCCCGCAGAAACGGGCCTGGATACAGAACCAGGGAGCAACAAGACAGGTCCAGCGACAAGAGGAAAGATTTAGTACATGTACAGCACATAGCTGTTAAATTGGTTTGCCATTTAGCAATGGCAGGAACAGGGAGATAATTGCGCTTGTGCGGTTCTTCCCATTCATTTTTATGACCGTTCCAAACATAGCCGAGCAAGTATGATCTTCTATGTTCGGAACTCCCATAGACATGAATAGTGGAGAGCTGAGCAAGCGCAGTCATCTCCCCGTTCTCTGAGGTCAATTCACAGTGAGATATGCACTTGCCTCAGAAAGGACGTTGCCAAATGGCAAAACCCTTTTAATCTACCCTCCTCCCTCAGAAAAGAGCGCCACTCTTGTCCACATTACTGGTCATATCAATGTATTTACATTTGCAGGAAAAAGAAATCAAGCTTTGAAATTCCCTGAAATTTCTTAACGGATTCCACTGGGGAACAAAAAAATTATTTATTTTGGTGCCTAGAAATTTTGACCTTATTCTGGGTATTTCAGTCCGAAAATCCCATCCATGTTGTTCTAGCAGCGCTAGTGTCTGAGATGTGGATTACACGATTCTACATTGTTCTTGTGATGAATCTGGGTGTAAATCTGTAGTGCAGGTGAATAGAAGTGAATTTGCTCTGCACATTCATGTTTTTGTTTGCATGTGTTCTTTAAAGGGAATGTGACATCAAAAAACGAGTCATAAAAAGTCCCATTTTTATGTTAAACACATTTTTCAGGAATTTTTTTTTTTTTCATTTTTGATATCACTTTCAATATTTAATAATTCTTAAAGGAGTGGTCTCCCTACAGAGTTTCATAGCATGCATGAATGAAATACTCTGTCACTTCCTGGTTCAGAATCACTGTAATTTGCATACAGCTCCATGGTGTTTTCAGTTGCTAATTAGTTCAGATTAGCTCAGAAGCTTCACTGAAACTACAAGCAGGACTTTTTATCTGATCCCTCAAACAAAAGCCCTAATTATAGCTGTTTACTTTAGATAAATCAAGCTTTTTACTGCTGCTCAGCACAGAGGCTGCCAAGACCTGTGTGATGACATCACTCACTGCTATCACATAGAACAAACAGCAGGGGGAAGAGATGTACACAGGTCGGTTACTGAGGGAACTGAAATAGCCAGGGAGGTCATAAATTCACTTGTATCTCCTTAACAAAAACAGATGAACAAAGCAATATATTTGGAAAATGTCTTTATTTTGTGTTCCCTACAATTTGAAAGCTATTCTTTGTAGCGAGACAACCCCTTTAAGTCTTGCAGTTTTCACTTTGGCCACTAGGCCTTGTTTGCACTGCTTTAACAGCAGTCCGAGTGATGCTTTACAGTAGCTTCATGCACATAGGAGATTTAAAGGGGTTTTGCCAGGATCTCATTTCATACCTCCTGCATTCAGCTCTTCAGCTCTGTGTGCTCAGAAGGGGGCGTGTGTGATTTGTTTGAATTGCATCTCATGTGACCCAGCAGGAAGACATCACCATGCCTCTCCTCATTCTAATGAAAGAAAGGTCTGTTTATGTATAGAATTGTAAGTAGCTACACTGTAGCTCAGAGGTAACATTTTTGCTTTACAGCACAAGGGTCCTTGGTTCAAATCCCTGCAGGAACTTAACCTGTGGATTTTTTTTCCTCTTTATCAATGCACAGACCTCATTGAGGTTTCTTTTTTTATTTGCACTGTTTGAATTATTACTAACTAGTCCAAAGGACAGGAGTAGAGTTACAGCACCCAGAGTTTGATAGAGAGGTAGATATCTGAGCATGTGCGACCAGGACTGATGAGCTCACAGCCCTGGTCGTATCCCCTGGAGACGAGCTGTAAACAATGGATCACTAAAGGAGCAGCTAAAACAAAAACGGTGCAGAATCATTAATAATGATAAACGGTGAAAATGTTTATTATTTAATTTTCCAACTTCCCAAATCAATTTTACTTCGTGGCAAAACCCCTTTAAGACTGACTCAGTCCCATTCACTTCTATAAGAGAGTTTTCTAGTCATGCTGTGTGACCTGGGAGGAAATCAGTGTGTAGGGAGGTTAAAGGGTGAACCGTGACTATCTCCTCTTGTGACTGGTGGATCCTGTGTTATCTATTCACACTGGTGTCTCCTTTCAGTTTGACCCTCTTTGTGCTGATGAGCAGACAACTGAGAATCTTTCTGTACAGAACAGGAAGTGTCAGACTATTATTAGGCTTAGTGGCCAAAGTGAAAACTGCAGGACTTATTAAAAAATATTGAAAGTGATATGGAAAATTAAAAAGAAATATAACCAAAAATTCTTTAAAAATATGTGGAACAAAAAATGTGAGTTAAACAATAAGTCATTTTTTATGACACATTCCGTTTATATGTTCTAAAATTTGTCCTGTTTCATATGAATTTCCAACATTTCTTTAGTACAATATTGAGTGACTATTACTTTCAGCAGCAGATACTTGATAAAGTGGCAATGCCGGATCTCCAAAGCTAGAGCTGATAGGAGACAACGGGTGTCATTTTCAGAACCCGTGCCCCAAACATGCTCAAAAAAAAGTTCCTAATTGTAAGGCACCAAAATGAGTGTTCCCCAGTGTTAGTAATAAAATGTAGTCTAATGGTTATATAAGGTCCTGCTCGCATAGGGCAGAATGGAGCGCTACTTTTGCCATGCAAATGATGGACACCATGACTGAAATGCAACAGTCCCCATTATAGCAAATGGAGTTTGTTGGTCACTATTGGTGTCCGTCATGAAATAGATCCGACACTGTTATTTCCCTTTTTCTGTTTCTAGGATATAACAACGACATTGCTGTAAACCTGGCCTAAAACATAATCTAACTAAACTGTTAACACACAGACAAATCAGTTATAGAGAGCACTGAGTAAACCTCCACAGTGCAGGGAAAAAAGGAAGAAAACCTTTGAATTTTATAACCTGCAAATCCATGTTGGCAGTAATCATCTCCATTAAACATTTCCTGTAGATGCAAATATGATTTTAGACCATTTCTCTCTGCAAATGTGTTACAGTTCGTCAATATTTTGGGCAGCACCCTCTTTAGGTAATTCTACAGCATCTTCATGGGGTTAGGGTCAGGACAAGGCCATTTAAATACAGATATCCCTCATCATATTTTAAGTATTGTTTCCATGATGAACATTGTTCGTTGAAACTACAACCCTATAACATACTGGTAATGGTTCCAAAGCCCCAAAATGTCCCCAATGTAATCCAAAATCAAGAAAATAAAGCAGATACTAATCCAGATAAAGCTCGCCCTTATATATAACCTCAAACAAAGCTGCTGGAAGCTGGGAATCCCTTTCTATGTTTAGGACAGGAGCTTCTTTGGGCCATGTACTTTATACACAATGTACCAGAAGAAAGATAAAGGGGCCCTCACCTGGTGCCCAAAGGAGCCGCTCATCCTGGCACATGTAAGAGCAGTACAGAACATGTAGTACCTCACTGTACAGTAAGGAGGCGCTGTAGAACACCAATCACTGCCTGCACCTCACTAATACATGTAAGAGCAATACACGACATGTAGTACCGCACTGTACTGTAGAGAGGACTATTAGACCGACAATCACTGCCTCCACCTCACTAATACATGTAAGAGCAGTACAGGACATGTAGTACCACACTGTACTGTAGAGAGACATTACTAGACCGTCCATCACTGCATCCACCTCACTAATACATGTAAGAGCAGTACAGAACATATAAAACCACACTGCACTGTAGAGTGACATTACTAGACGGTCCATCACTGCATCCACCTCACTAATACATGTAAGTTCAGTACAGGACATTAAGTACCGCACTGTACAGAAGAGCTATAGACCGCCAATCACTGCATGCACTGCACTAATACATGTAAGAGCAGCTCACAACATGTTGTACCGTACTGTACTGTACTGTAGAGAGGCGCTACCAAACCGACAATCATTGCAACTCACTAGTAAAGTAAAATGTTCATGATAATTGGTTGGATCTTCCATCAATCACATCTGTCACAAAGTGTCATTGTCTGGGACATTGTATGATGTGTGTGGCTTCAAGATACAACATCCCAGGAAAGACCATTTCATGGAGGATATATTGTATCCTGAGGCCATTGTAACTTAGGGGAGCTCTGTATACATTTCTCTTTTATTCATTCTTTAGCTCATTGTGTGCTTTGGGTCACTGTCTTGATGAATCACCAAACGTCTCTTCAGCTTGAGGTCATGGACTACGGCCCTTATAATCTCCTAGCTTTTAACATGTAGGGAAAGGTAAATGAAGACTATTACCAAACACTTTGCTATATTGATTTTTTTGTTGTTCAAGAGATAAAGACGATTTTATCTCCTCTTAGAGAACACAAGTTTCTCTGGTTACCGACCACCGCTCCCTGTTCTCTCTTATCTTTCAGTGCTCTAAGCTGCCATCAGTCACACTGACCATGGTGAGTCACTCCCTGCAGAGTCTTACCTCCAGCACAGAAGCTTTGTTCATCTAAGGTAATGACAAGTTTTAAGCCTAAGGGCGCATCCCCCACGGCAGTGGACAAATACCGGCAGGTTTGCCTGCCGGTATTTGTCCTGTTTTGCGCCCGTCCCCACGGCCGCGGGGGGGGACGGACGGCTTTTCTCCGCTATGAGCAGAGAACAGCCCTCCCCCCTCCCAGTGAACAGCACAGATTCCGTCCGGAGAACCGACGAAGATTTGTGCATGTTCAATGTTTTAGCGCCGGTGACAAACAGTCGTGGAAAAACCCATGCGCAGTTTGGGAACCTGCTGCACGGGTTTTCCATAGAGCACAATTGTGCTCATTTTCGGCCGGTTTTTCAGGCGGTCTGAAAAAACCGCAAACCGGCTGAAAAACCGGCCGAAAACCCGTGCAGTGTGAACATGCCCTAAGGGTATGTTCACACAGCTGATTTTTAGGCTGTTTTCGGAGCGTTTGCTCGCCCAAAACAGCTTGAAAAAAGCCTCCAAAGTTCATTTTTATTAATTCCTATGTAAAACAGCGTTGTAGTTCACACACAAGGTTTTTCCACGTGTTTTTTCACACTTCTTTGGGTCCTGAAAAAGAACCGGTTTGAAACCCGGTTTTTAGAATCACTAGGAGTAGCAAAGCTGAGATGTCAATCACGGCTGTAAAACCACAGCCTGACCACGAAGTGCGAGTCTGAAGCTGCCTGTGGCTCTGTGAAACATCATAGTGAAACAGCCTTTTTAATAATCACATGGTAGTAAGGCCATGAGGAAGTCAAGCAGCCCCAAACCATGATGTCAGAGCCACCATGCTTCACAGTTGGAATTAGGTCTTGGTGTTGGCGTGCAGCCATAGTATTGTGCATTTGTCCTCAAAAGTTCCACTTCTGTATCAATTGTCCACAACACATTTTTCCCAGAAGCAATGTGGAACATCTAGGTGGTCCAAGGCAAACTTCACACAGGCCTTAATGTGTTTTTCTGATCACCAGCATCTTCTGTTGTGGTCTCCTTCCATGACACCATTAATAGTGGACACATAGACGTAGCTTCAAGTAGAGACTTTGTGAATCTTTTGCTGTTATTCTTGGCATCCTTCACACCCCTCACAGAATTACCCGTTCGATCTCTCCTGACAGGCTGCCAGCACTGGTTGCTATAGCTACAGACCTGTTTGATCTCTCCTGATAGGCTCCCAGCACTGGTTGCTATAGCTACAGACCTGTTTGATCTCTCCTAAAAGGCTGCCAGCACTGGTTGCTATAGCTACAGACCTGGCTTCTACTGCAGCCTAGTGGAAGCCAGTAAACACGCCCCTGAAATCAAAAGTGAAAGCAAGAAAATAGGACTGAGGTAAGATGAATCAATGTAGTAAGACAACCCCTTTAATATGAAATGAGAATTGTCAGAATTGGAAAACCAGATGGAGATGTGGAATTTTGTGGAAGTTTCTGGGCCACTGTGAAATATCTGACTTGGTGATACTTATTGGGATCAGGGGTTATCACCAAGTCAGATATTTCACAGTGGCCCAGAAACTTCCACAAAATTCCACATCTCCATCTGGTTTTCCAATTCTGACAATTCTCATTTCATATGAAAGGGGTTGTCTTACTACATTGATTCCTCTTACCTCAGTCCTGTTTTCTTCGTTGCATTTTTTTAATTCAGAGGTATGTTATTGGCTTTACTGGCCTGCAATGATGAACTGCTGAGGACACCAGGTCTGTAGCTATAGCAACCAGCACTGGCTGCCTATGAGGAGAGAGCACACAGGTCTGTAAGTATAGCAACCTGAGCAGGTAATCCAGCTCATACAAGAATAGGTAAGACACTGTTAATGGACACATATTGCGAAGTGACTTGTTTTTGCGAGATCTTTAACATAAAAAGCAATCCTTGTAGTGAGACAACCCCTTTAAGGGTTTTATTACCCGGACAGGCCAGTTTTAGGACCAGCCTAATGACTTTTTTGTTGACAATCAATACACATTTGATTTGCAGTTAGGATGATGATTGCACCTACCACCACATAGTCACTGAAATATAGTATACACATAACACTCTTTGCTATTATACCATATAAATAATACACATTTCTATGACAATTATAGGCAAAACTTATATCATCACTGCTTTGCTTATTTTCCTTACAAATACTTTCCCTGTGAAATAATGTAAAAAAAAAAAAAAAAAAATTCCCAATAAAACAATAATTCTGGAGCATCTTCTCTTATAACTCTGTGTTCTGCTGTTCCTCTGTTATTCCTCATAGAAACCCATTACTGAATCTGTCAGCTGGGTGTTACCAATTTGGGGGTGTCCCTGCATAGTCTGACTTTGTCCGATCAATGCTGACCCAACTAGTGTATGCAAGGACACACCCACAACTGGTAACACCCAGCTGACAGATTCTAGGAGGAATAAGGGTATGTTCCCACAGCTTTATTTGGATGCTGATTTTTCAGTGCCTAAAACAGCATCAAAACCTCGCCTAAAATACACTTCTTCAGAAGAGGTTTTAGACGCGTTTCTCGGAGTGTTTTTGATCAAGGCTTTGGATGAGGTTTTCAACACCGTTTTCACCCATACAAATTAATAGCCAGGGCAAAAACTGCACCGAAAAACGCTCCAAAAAGGCACAGAGAAACGCGTCTAAAAAACTTGCCAAGATGGATCAGGTTTTGAAGCTTTCCATTGATTCCTATAGGGATTTTCAGTGCTGAAACTGCTTCAAGAATGGACATGATGCTTCTTTTTCAGCGCCAAAAACTGCTTCCAAAGAAGCGCCTAAAACGTGTGTAAAAACCTTGTTGTGTGTGATTTCCTTGTTTCCTATCCAGATTCTAATGCTGGAGAGGAAACAAATGAATTGCTGCATAGTCCAGGGGTTTTTCTCCCTGGACTATGGAGCGATTCATTTGTTTCCTATCCAGTATTAGAATCTAAGTCAGGGGATAGTCGCCGATAGGTGGGGTCATCCTTTTCGGGACGGGGTCTCCACCTCTAGAAAGGGCTAAATAGGGACCGGTAGGTGATTTGTTATAATAGATCAAATTTTTTGGAGACATTGAATCTATGTATATGTTTCCATTACACCCGTGTAATCGTGTGTTATAGTCTGGTCATGTGAGTATGCTACTTCCACTTTACCATATAATGTGTTTTGTGGCTTTAAATTGTATATCTATCTCGCTGACTCATGACTAATAATAATAGATAGTTCCATGGAAGCAATTTGTTTTTGTATTTTCAGAAATCATATTATATTGGTTTAGTGTATATAATAAAAGTTAAGTTTTAGCTGTATCGTGTGTACAAGTCAATTTATAGAAAAAATACAGATAAAAATCTGTCCCGGTCATGTGATGGCCAAAAGGTATAGCTCTGACAACCATAACCATCTCTGTTCCTGTGTGTCCATCACATGAGCAGGGCAAATGTTGTCCTGCTGGAGGGTTTCCACTAAATAACAGCAAGCAGAGCTCTTAAATGGGTATTGATTTCTATTATACAATAAAAATATTTATTTACTGAAACCGGAAAACCTCTTGAATATAAAAAGGTTTCTTACTATAAAAGTCTCCAGCAGTAAATCAACTACTTAACAATGGAAATACACAGGCGCAAACAGAGATCTTTTTGTATCCTTCAAAATTCAGCCTGCACAATCAATACTGCCAGGACATGCGAGAGTCCATGAATGAAGCGCTGGATTTGAGCTGCTGAGGAGAGCACAGGATTTTTGAATTTGGCTTTGCAATGCTGTTGCCACAGGGAAAGCCTGTTCTATACGTGTGTGTGCAGATCACCAAAAACTGAGGAGGTTACTGGGAGTGCAGGCAGCAAGGTAACAAGACAACACCATCTAATGAATTGCTAAATTACTGCTGCATTCATATGGGATTACTTACTACACTGGCTTCAATTGTGCTGAAATGCATCATGATTCATATGACGGCAGCGCGGACAATGAATTAGTAATATGCGGCTTCAAATTCAAATGTGTTGATAAATGGAGCAACAAATTAAAACCCTTTACTGACTACAGAAGACCGGCAGCAGATGTGCGGAGGTCAGCGCCCCGAAATATCTGATGTTTACCTAACCTATTAACTACCTAATATCTATTTATCTATCTAATATATATTTCATGTTCAACTCAAATAGGAGGTCAGCTCAGCCGTAGCTAATACACCTATGGCAGCACGGAAGAAGTGAAGCAGTCCTGGTCTATATCATGGCTAAGGGGGCAACCCTGAAATGTGTCAGTGTGTACTCTGTATTGACCTGACGAATGTCATACTTTTAATGGATATTTTCCTAATAAAGCTTCGGTGATGCTTTTAAACTTTCCACCTGAGTGAAAATTTCTCTTATCTTATTGGAAGGATATATTTTATGTATCTAATTTCTATTGAAATAAAATCTATGGATCTATCGTACCTGTTTATCTAATACCTATCTTTTGTTATCGCTCTCATATTTACCTCTCTTATCTCAATCATTTATCTACCTATCTGTGATATATCTTCTCTTTCTACCTCATATCTATCTTTCTAATATCTGTCTATCTACAGTATGATCCATCAAATATCTTTGTATCCCATATCCATTTACAATCTATCCCACATGTATCTGTCTCATATCTATCTATCCATCCCGTATCTATCTATCTATCTATCTATCTATTATCATCCATTCCATATCATCCATCATCTATCCATCTATCTATCCATATTACTATCTATCTATCTATCTATCATATCCATACTATCTATCAATCTATCCATATTATCATCACTATCCATATCTAGATCTATCTATCCATAGCTATCCATCCATAGCTATCTATCCATATATATCTATCCATATATATCTATCCATATCTATCTATCCATATCTATCTATCCATATCTATCTATCAATCCATCCATATCTATCCATCTATCTATCCATCTATCCATCTCATATCTATCAATCCATCCCATATCTATCAATCCATCTCATATCTATCAATCCATCTCATATCTATCAATCCATCTCATATCTATCAATCCATCTCATATCTATCAATCCATCTCATATCTATCAATCCATCTCATATCTATCAATCCATCCCATATCTATCAATCCATATCTATCTATCCATATCTATCTATCCATCTATCTATCCATCTATCTATCCATCTATCTATCCATCTATCTATCTACAGTTGAAACTAGAAGTTTACATCCACTATATAAAAAGACACATCTGCATGTTTTTCTCACTATCTGACATGAAATCAGAATAAACCGTCCCTGTTTTAGGTCAATTAGGACCAAAATTTTTAATTTGCCAAATGCCAGAATAATGAGAGAGAGAATTTTTAAGGTATTTTTATTACTTTCTGCAAAGTCAAAAGTTTCCATATATTTCATTAGTATTTGGTAGCATTGTCCTTAAACTGTATGACTTGGGTGAAACGTTTTGGATCCTTCCACAAGCTTCTCACAATAGTTGGTAGGAATTTTGGCCCATTCCCCCTGACAGAACGGGTGTAACTGAGCCATGTTTGTAGGTCACCTTGCTTCCACCTGCCTTTTCCGCTTTGCCCATAAATTTTCAATAGGATTGAGATCAGGGCTTTGTGATGGCCACTCCAAAACATTGACTTGGTTCCCCTTAAGCCACTTTGTAACCAGTTTGGCAGTAGCTTCAGGTTATTGTCCATTTGGAAGACCCATTTCCGCCCAAGCTTTATATTCCTCGTGGATGTCTTGAGATGCTGCTTCAGAATTGCCACATACTCTTCTTTCCTCATGATGCCATCTATTTTGTGAAGTGCAGCAGTCCCTCCTGCAGCAAAACAACCCCACAACATGACGCTTCCATCCCCGTATTTCGCAGTTGGGATGGTGTTCTTAAGCTCCCAAGCTTCTCCCTTTTTCCTCCAAGTGTAACGATGGTCATTATGGGCAAACATTTCAATTTTAGTTTCGTCAGACCACAGAACATATCTCCAAAAATGTAGGTCTTTGTTCCTGTGTGCATTTGCAAACATTAATCTGGCCTTTGTTTCTTTTGGAGTAATGGCTTCTTCCTGGCAGAGTGGCCTTTCAGCCCATGTTGATACAGTGCTCGTTACACTGTGGATAATGACACACTCTTACCAGCTTGCGCCAGCATCTTGACAAGGTCTTTTGCTTTTGTTCTTGGGTTGATATGCACATGTCATAAGCACGTTCATCTCTGAGACACAGAACTCGTCTCCTTCCTGAGCAGTTTGATGGATGGACATTCCCATCTTGTTTGTACTTGCGCATAATTGTTCGTACAGATGAACAAGGCACCTTCAGGTATCTGGAAATTGTACTCAAGGTTGAGCCAGACTTCAAGTCCACAATTCTCTTCCTGATATATTGGCTGATTTCTTTAGACTTTCCCATGATGTTACACACACAAGCAGTGTGTTTCTGGTGTGCATAAAAAAATTCAACCACAGGTGTGTCTCTAATTAATTCAAATGTTGCTAATAAACTTTTGACTTTGCAGAAACTAATAAAATTTGTGGAAATAAACGCACAGTTTCTTCACCATTACCTGGGTGAGTGCTGTGATTTTTTTTTTTCTATGAATGTCTAAGTTTTGAGCCTTAGACCAGGCTCAGCATTACCGGCACCCAACTTTTTTATTTTTTCTATATTTTGGGCAGTGCTGCTGTGGTTTTTTATATTTTTATCTATCCAGTCTCTTTCAATCTCTCTATCTCGTATCTACCTACCTTGTCTAGATCTATCTGATCTCTATCTGTCTCTCATATCTATTGATCTCTCATATCTATTTCATATGTATCTCTTGATGCCTCTTTCATACCTCTCACACTTATATCATTATATCTTTTAAATCTATTTCATGTCTATCACTTGATCTCTCTTTCATACCTCTCACCTTCTTGCATCTATCACTTTTAGGGTATGTTCACACAGTTTGTTAAATACATTTTTGGTTACATTTTATGTACCAAAAAACGCACCCCAAAATGTATTTCACTATGTTCAAGTGTGATTTACATTGATTGTTGTTCAGACGTTTTTGCATTGCGTAACAAATTTGTCAATAGCATCTTGTTGACTGTTTCCACAAATAAATAGCTATTCCTATAATGCACAGATGTAAAAAGTAGCTTAAATCTAAATTAAAACAACAAAGACTGACGACCCTGACTGAGCCTCCACTATCCTGGACCTATAATCCAAGGACCCCTGACTCCTCTTGACACATGATTAAAAATCTGGGATCTAGGTTCTACTAACCTAAACAACTTCCCTAATAGAATGTGTGCCCCCCGGAAGTGATTCAGGGGGGATCAAGGAGACTGATACACACAGGTTAATGCAAATGTCCGCTCACTTAGTTGCCACATTGTGGAGATATTTAATTATGGCTTTAACATAAGATGCTCTCTGCCCAACCTCTCCCCAACCGGACAGAACGAAGAAATTAGCGAATAGACTTGATAGTCCATCAATAGAGACTATCCTATGGTAGAGTGCTTGTACCGCCCAGTTGTCAGTTTATTTATTCGTTTCCAGGAGGGATAACAAAGGGACAGCACAATTCAGGGTTTTAAGAAAAATTGTAGAATGGGTATTTGAATTGGAGTATAAAGAACACTGCCAGAACATTGTCCCTTTTTTGTAGGAAATCATAAGTTGGTGGCTTTCGACTATCTAGCACCATTATGTGGGTTCTGTGATGGCGGTATTATGTATAGAGGAAGAAGATATATAAGATGATGGCATTCCGCTACCTAACACTACTATATGGGTTTTCGGATACACGGTGGTATTTATACAGGAAGAAGATCTATAAAATGATGATGTTATCCTATATAGCACAACTATATGGGTTCTCGGATATATTTCTAAAAGTGCTACTGACATGAAATTATCACCAGATGTCGGTAACCCATCCAATCCACACAGATATAGAGCTTTACCATATATATCCATTAATTATTGTGAAGGTCTTGAGACAGCTCACTGGTTTTACCCATCATGAGATGCTTCTTGTGTGGCATCTTGGTAATGAGACACATTTTATAGACCATCAGTTGGACAAACTGATATTATTTTTCACTAAGTGGCAGGATTGCTTTCGAATTGTCATGACTTTCTATTGCTTTTTGCACCGCTCTTTCTTAATGTGTTAAATACTTCTGTGCTGTGCTATTTCTCATTATTACACATAACATGGATATCTATGGTTTGATTTCTTAGCCTGTGTGGACTGGTTGGGATGTTACGGACATCTGGTGAGAATTTCATGTTAAAGAGCTTGTCACACTACAAAGATTGCTTTTTATGTTAAAGATCTTGCAAAAACAAGTCACTTTGCCATATGTGTCCATTAACAGTGTCCTACCTATTCCTAGATATTCCCTCTTGTATGGGCTGCATCACCTCCTCAGGTCGCTACAGACCTGTTTAATGTCTCATGATAGGCTACCAGCACTGGTTGCTATAGCTACAGACCTGGTGTCCTCAGCAGCTCCTCCCTGCAGGCCAGAAGTAGTCAGTAAACACTGAATTCAAATATGCAACTGAGAAAACAGGACTGAGGTAATATGAATCGCTGTAGTGAGACAACCCCTTTAAACGGGTTGCACAGCAAAGCAAAAAAATAAAAAAAAGGATTCACAAGTTGCTTCTACTGCAGCCTAGTGGAAGCCAGTAAACACGCCCCTGAATTCAAAATGAAACCAAGAAAACACAACTGAGGTAAGATGAATCGATGTAGTGAGACAACCCCTTTAATAGCACCTTGAGAAAAATATTTACTTAGAAAATTGGTGACGAGTTCAATACTTATTTCACCTGCTGTATCATATGATGGCACTCAGCTATCTAAAACTACTATGTGGGTTCTCTGATATATGGTGATATTATTTATATAGGCAAAAGATCTATAAGATTATGGCATTTCTCTACCTAACACTGCTATGTGGGTTCTGTGATATATAGTGACATTATTAATACAAGAAGATGATATATAAGATGATGGCAATCTGCTATACAGCACTACTATGTGGGTTCACTAACATATGGCAGTATTATTTATACAGGAATTCAATACATAAGATGATGGCATTCCGCTACCTTACACGACTGTGTGGGTTCTCTGATATATGGCGGTATTATTTATACAAGCAGCAGCTAAATAAGGTGATGCCGTTTTGCTATATAGCAGTAATATGTGGGTTCTCGGATATATGGTGATATTATTTATACAGAAAGAAGGTACACAAGCTGATGGCATTCTGCTATAGAGAACTAATGTGTGGGTTCACCGATATATGACAGTATTATTTATACAGGAAGAAGATATATAAAATGACTGCTTTCTGCTACCTAGCCCTACTATGTGTGTTCTCTGATATATGGCGCTATTATTTATACAGGAAGAAGGCACTGAGCAAGTCATTGCCTGTTATTGGGCTGCAGGCATGAAGTGATCAGGTGAGTCCTGCAACGTCAGGTGTTCTAATCCATCAGATTACAGGCCATAGCCAGCGCTTGAAGGTCCTCGGAGTCAATGACATCAGACACTGGAATTTTTAGCCGGTCTTGGGTACTGGAAGAGGGTTAAGGATCTGCTGGAAATTCTGTCCACTTCTCAGTCTGGACATCTTTGTTTAAACTTTGACTTGGCTTAAATGAAGGAATTAATATTGACAAAAACATCAAGGGACCTAATGAGTTGTTAGTTAAGGCAATAAACATGTCACATTAGAGTCAGCGCAGTAACGAGGTAATTAGCCCGGCGAAAAGAGCTCTGCTGATTGGAACCGCGCACTCCTTGCTTTTAACCTCTCAGTCCATTATCTAGTACAGGACAAGTAGGGGCTCGGCTAATGTATATTTTCCAATACGCATCAGCTCTGCTACACCGGCCAACAACTGCATTAACCTGTGTTAACAGCTGCGGGTTAATACAAGGGGGCTCTATCCTTAACAGCGAGACGTTCGGGTAATGGTTACAATTTGCAAACGTGAAAAAAATGCTGAAGGAGGACGGAGGGTAAAGCTAACCGCAGGGGAGTCGTGCTGGGTGCAAGCGAAGTAAATCAGGCCATGTAAAGATGATTAAAGGGTTGTAAGAACGCGGCCGGAGGAGTGCTCGCTTATGTTTACTTATTTACACACCTCTTACATATCTTACAATGCGCCGTCCTCCGGGGAGGAATATTCCATAGGAAATGGAGGCCGACGATAAAGCAAAGTGTTATGGCGCTGGAGATTAGCGATGAGTGAGGCGAGGAGGGGGAAAGAAGGATGGCTCTGCTGAAATGGAAAGTAGGCGGCGATGGGTGACAACACAAGAAGCTTTCGAAAGAAGGGAGTTCAATCTCGAAGAAAAAGTCTGCTTCTGGCAATGATAACATCCACACGGATTTAGGATCAGGCTCGGAAATCAATTGCTGCAGCTACCAACAAAATGACTATACGTAGGGTATGTTCACACGGCGTGCTGGATCCGTTTTTGGATCCTTTTATTATTACATGAAAAACGCATTGAAAACTGCATCCAAAAAACTTATCCAAAGGCGCATCTGCAGATGCGTTTTTGGATACGTTTTGCATGCGTTTTTGAATGCGTCTTTCGAAACCGTTTTTCAATGCGTTTTCTTTCAAATCACAGACATTCAAATTTTAATCCAATGCATTTTTCGGATGCCAAAAGCGCATCTGAAACGTATTCAAAAGTGTGTTGCGCTTTTGGATCCGTTTTTCAGGCTCTAAAAACGCACTCCAATGTTTCCTATGGGGATTGCACTTGCGTAAAATGAAAGTAGAATTGACATGACAGTTCTCTAAACGGATTCGAAAAAACGCATCGAAAAGATGCAAGTAAACATGCCGCGCCGATCACTCCTCTGAACGACGATGCGTGTTTTACATTGAAACTTATGTAAGTCACACTGCACATTGTTGCGTTTTTTAGTCCGTTTTGGGTCTGAAAAGCGGATCTGAAAAGCACCCTGTGAACATACCCTTAGGCCATGTTCACACGGCTTAAAATGGCGCGTATTTCGGTCCGTAACTACGCGCCGAAGTGCGCCAATTACGGGCCGAAAACGTCCCATTCATTACGGTAATTCACAGTTCTCATAGAGAACTATGGATTACGCCTCCTCTCTCTGCTCGGCGAATCCGCCGGGTGGGGAGATAAGTGACATGTGAATTACTAGCGGCGTATACGCACCGCTGGCAAGTCAAGTCAATGGGCCGGCAAAGTGCCGGCCCCCCGCTCACTCCCCCGCTCCCGCCCACACGGCGTAATTGCGGGGCGTAATTACGTCCCGCAATTAAGCTGTGTGAACATAGCCTAAGGGTGAATTCACATGGCACAGTTACGCACCGCTATGCGCCTGCTGTGGGAATATAGGCGCTGCCCAGCGCATACTTCCCACAGCGCTCTGGCCTGCCAGCATTCACTCTTCCCAAGTGAGTGCTATGATTTTACCATTATTGCAGGCTGTACTTCAGCGCATTGCAACACAATTACACCATGTGACATACCTTTATATGCAAAAAAGCCTGTGACAACTCCCCCCACCCACATCCTTCTCAAGCTCACTATTCTGGGTACGCTTTCAGCAACAACAGTGAAGGCTAGACATGAACTCCATTCAGGTGTCACCACTGTCTATACATGCCACCGACATACATATACATTGAAGGCTGCACAACCATGGTGTAATCTAACATGAGAAATAAAGCCACTCTGCAAATAATATAGAAAAAAAAAATGTCCTAATGTTTATGTATACGGCTCCAATGCAGACCTTTGTGTCTCTAAGGGAATGTTCACACAGGGTAATTTCCCACGTATTTGCGCTCTAATACAGGCGAGATGCGCGCTGAAATTACGGTAATCCATAGTTCTCATAGAGAACTATGGATTACGCCTCCTCTCCCCACGCGTACAATACGATTGTATTGTACATGGGGAGAGAGAAGTGACATGTCAATTGTTAGAGGCGAATACGCGCTGTGAGTAATGAATGTCAATGGGACCGGAGTTTTTTTTTTACCGCATTTATTGCATGGATTTTGCAGTCGGTTTTCGGTGTTATATGATAGAGGAGAGAAGCTGAGCTCTGTGATATATAGGGTTATATGATAGAGGGAGAGAAGCTGAGCTCTGTGATATATAGGGTTATATGATAGAGGGAGAGAAGCTGAGCTCTGTGATATATAGAGTTATATGATAGAGGAGAGAAGCTGAGCTCTGTGATATATAGAGTTATATGATAGAGGAGAGGAGCTGAGCTCTGTGATATATAGGGTTATATGATAGAGGAGAGTAGCTGACCTCTGTCATATATAAGGTTATATGAAAGAGGAGAGGAGCTGTCCTCTGTGATATATAGGGTTATATGATAGAGGAATAGGAGCTGAGCTCTGTGATATATAGGTTATGTGCTATATGAGAGAAGCTGGTCTATGTGATGTATAGGGTTATATGATAGAGGAGAGGAGCTCAGCTCTGTGATATATAGGGTTATATGATAGAGGAGAGGAGCTGAGCTCTGTGATATATAGGGTTATATGATAGAGGAGAGAAGCTGAGCTCTGTGATATATAGGGTTATAACCCTATATATCACAGAGCTCAGCTCCTCTCCTCTATCATATAACCCTATATATCACAGTGCCCAGCATCTCTCCTCTCTCATATATGATAGAGGGAGAGAAGCTGACCTCTGTAATATATAGGTTATATGACAGAAGAGAGGCTGAGCTCTGTGATATATAGGGTTATATGATAGAGGAGAGAAAGCTGAGCTCTGTGACAGATAGGCTTCTATGACAGCGGAGAGAAGCAGAGCTCTGTGATATATAGGGTTATATGATAGAGGAAGAGAAGCTGAGCTCTGTGATATATAGGGTTATATGATAGAGGAAGAGAAGCAGAGCTCTGTGATATATAGGGTTAAATATGACAGAGGAGGATCTGAGCTCTGTGATATATAGGGTTATATGATAGAGGAGAGAAGCAGAGCTCTGTGATATATAGGGTTATATGATAGAGCTCAGCTTCTTTCCTCTGTCATATAGAGGGTTATATGATAGAGGAGAGGAGCTGAGCTCTGTGATTATATAGGGTTATATGGTAGAGGAGAGAAGCTGAGCTCTGTGATATATAGGGATATATGATAGAGGAGAGGAGCTGAGCTCTGTGATATATACGGTTATATGATAGAGGATAGAAGCTGAGCTCTGTGATATATAGGGCTATATGATAGAGGGAGAGAAGCTGAGCTCTGTGATATATAGGGTTATATGATAGAGGGAGAGGAGCTGAGCTCTGTGATATATAGGGTTATATGATAGAGGGAGAGAAGCAGAGCTCTGTGACATATAGGGTCATATAATAGAGGGGAGAAGCTGAGCTCTGTGATATATAGGGTTATATGGTAGAGGAGAGAAGCTGAGTTCTGTGATATATGGGGTTATATGATAGAGGAGAGAAGCTGAGCTCTGTGATATATAGGGTTATATGGTAGAGGAGAGAAGCTGAGCTCTGTGATATATACGGTTATATGATAGAGGGAGACGAGCTGAGGTTTGTGATATATAGGGTTATATGATAGAGGGAGAGAAGCTGAGCCCTGTGATATATAGGGTTCTATGACAGAGGGAAAGAAGCAGAGCTCTGTGATATATAGGGTCATATAATAGAGGAGAGAAGCTGAGCTCTGTGATATATATGGTTATATGATGAAGCTTATGTACAGAAAAAAGGAGACAAAGATCTGCTCCTAACTCTACAAAGAAGCAAAATAAGAACAGCAATGTATTTGGTAAAAGTCTTTATTTACCTTTGCCTATATTTTTAAAGATACTCAGTGAAATGAGAATACTAATTTAACTATTCAGTCAGGCCCTTGTCAGCAGTTACTAGCTGTACTTCTCTGATCCTACATCTCTCCACTGAAAATAACATACAAGCTTGAAGATTCAAGCATGTACATGTAGGGGAAGATGGCTGGAGAACACTGCCTTATCTAACGCAGCAACAGGAAATCACACTATTGTCTAATAAACAATAACATCGGAAAATGGTAATAAAAATATTATAATCTACGGGAGTGAATACGTAAAGTTACAAAACCTCCACAAAGAAATGGTTAAATAAATGTGGATGTTGCAATATACTACAGTGGAACTGCCTGCGTGCGCAATTCAACTACCACCATAATACACCATACAGGCAGTATTCAACTTACATCGCTCCAACTTACGTCTGTCTCCCAATTACAAATGGAGACTTATGGGGCGTAGCTTGGACTGCTGCCATCACACCCTGGGTCACGGCACCATAATAACGTTGGCACGTCACAAGCCTTCCTCTGCCCACTGAGTCTTCTGGCCGGCACAGTACAGCAGCTTTTCTTTACCTTCCTACCACCCACCCACAGGGCCGCCGTTAGGGGGTTACAGGTACTACTCCTGTATGGGGCCCGGCCGATCTATGAAGCAAGGGGGTGCACACCGCCGCTGGCAGGTACCACCCCCTTGCTTCATGGCATTGGTGGAGAGAACAGGCTGTGGGCCTGTTCTCTCTTCCAGGATGCGCGCAGCGTGTGGCGCCTGCGCCGCTGTGTGTGTCTGGGACCCGACGGCGCAGCGCTGCTGAGAAGGGGGGCCCGCGCTGCGGCTCTGGTCACAGCTGCGCTGAATGACACGCGCAGAGCGTGCTCTTACTCCTCCTGCGCGCTGTGACCGGAGCAGGCGGGCCCTCTTCTTGCTCTGCCAGCGTTCGGGACAGCTAACGAAATCAGTGAGGCCATGCCCCCTTTGGGCGGGGCTTCACTGTTTCAAATTCTCCCGCATCCCGCTGGTGGGGAGAGGACAGAGACAAGAGAGAGACAGACAAACAAGAGAGATAGACAAACAAAAGAGAGAGATACGAGAGAGAGAGGAGATAAGAGAGAGACAAACAAGAGACAAGAGAGAGAAGAGACAAGAGAGAGATACAAGAGAGAGAAGAGACAGACAAACAAGAGGGAAGAGACAAGAGAGAGAGATACAATAGAGAGAAGAGACAAGAGAGAGAGACAAACAAGAGACAAGAGAGAGAGACAAGAGAGAGAGAAGAGACAAGAGAGAGAGATATACAAGAGAGCGAAAGGAGAGACAAGAGAGAGACAAACAAGAGAGAAGAGACAAGAGGGATACAAGAGAGAAAGAGAAGAGACAAGAGAGAGACAGACAAACAAGAGACAAGAGAGAGAAGAGACAAGAGAGAAAGACCAGAGAGAGAAGAGACAGACAAACAAGAGACAAGAGAGGGAGAGAGAGAAGAGACAAGAGAGAGAGACAAGAGAGAGAGACCCGGCAACGGTTACAGCGCAGGAGAGGAAAGTTGATAAATCAATTTTAGCTGTAATTAGTTGGCCGGGCCCTCTTTCTGTAGGAGGGTGGCCCCACCCGTCTACCCACATTCCCATCTGGCTACTTACCTGCCCACCCAGCTACTTGACTGGCTACCTACCCACCTACCTAGCCAGGCTACCAACCTTCCCACCTGACTACCCACCTGCCTGTCTATCTATGCCCCACCCGGCTACTTGGCTACCCACCTGCCTGCCTGGCTACCTACCTGTCCGCCCGCCTGCCTAGCCAGGCTACCAACCTGCCCACCCGACTACCCACCTATCTGCCTGGCTACTGAACACCCACCTAGCTACTTGTCTACCCATCTGCCTGCCTGACTACCTACCCTCCCGCCTGGCTACCAACTCGCCTGGCTACCAACTCGCCTGGCTACTTACTTGCCTACCTGACTACCCACCTGCCTGCCTGGCTACCTACACACCCAGCTACCTACCCACCTGGCTACCCACCTGCTTGACTACCTACCTACCCGCCCGGCTACCTAACCCAGCTACCTACCCACATGTCCGGCCACCCACCCAGCTGGCTACCTATCTAACCGGCTGCCCAACTGGCTAACCACCTGCCTGGCTAACTACCTACCCACCTGCTCAGCTATCTACCTCCCCAGTCACCCTGCTACCTACCCTCCTACCTCCCTGGCTACCCGACTACCTACTACCCACCTAACTACCTACTACCCACCTACCTTCCTGGCTACCTACTCACCTCCCACCTACCTACTGGGGGGGTACACTTACGTGCCCACTACCCGGCTACCTAATTATGAAGGAGTGGATTTATACCTAACTACCAGGGCACCTATGGGGGAATTGTTACCATTATGGGCACTATGGATGGGCAGTTTGTACATAGGGGGGAGGGCACAGGTAGGAAGATGATATAAAAAGTGAGGAGTCTTAGGTGTTTGTGTTGTGAATTCTGCTGGGACAAGTGGTGGATGGAGGAAGTCATCTTGGAGGTCTGGACCGAATAGAGAAGAAAAGGGAAAGTGAACAAGTCATCAGACAAGATGTCACCTGTGAGTCACTAAATGTAATTCACTGTTTACACTTGTATCTACCATTATATGGTCACTGTTTGGCAGTAATATTGGTCTTATTGTAATGAATTATTTTCAGTGACAGCATGGTAGTATTATTCAGCATCTTTATGGTGGAGATATGTGGTGATGATGTGGTGGTATTGCTTGGTCTTTGTATAGGGTTGTTTGGTCATATTGGTCTTGGTATACTGGTTTGATCAATAACATGATAGTGGTGATCATGTGGCGGTATTTGCTGGCCTTGTATTTGTACTGACCCGCACAATACAAATAAACTATATGTTGTAAAGTCCAACAAGAACTAAAGGCAGGTCTGTTACTGCTCCCGGTCTCCCCAGCTGCCTCCAATGTCAAATACAGTACTGTACTAGCACCCATACAATTAGTACATGTGTGGTATGCTGGCATTTGCAGTTGTGTAGCTACAAGAGCCAGCATGCCACACCACACATGTACTAATTGTATGGGAGCTAATTAGTACATGTGTTTAAAATGGGCTGTTGAGGCATGCTGGCACTCAAAGTTCCATGTTCTATAGCAGCTAGTAGCTGTGGAACTACAAGTGCCAGCATGCCACAGCAGAGACAGAGAGTGAAATTAAATCTTCTAAACAGGGGCACAGGCAGCTAAACAAATGAAAAAAATACCTTCCCTGCGCTACACAAAAATAAAAAATAAAAATCTGGGGGCTGCCTGTATTTCTTTCTTTCAATGTCTAAATGTGGAAAATCAAAAGTGAAAGCCAGATCAATTCCATTTCTGGGCCATAAATGAGCTTTAGATCACACTTATTGCATTTTATAGAAGGAGCAGAACATCCTTGTATTTGCCCTTAAATCTAAAGTAATGAAGGGTGATAGATGGCTGTAATAGTGGAAGGGGTGTTGGGGAGGGTGGTAATCACTTAGAAGGTTATTCTCATTTCATGCAGTCAAGGCATATTGCGAGAATACACCGTCATTTTATAATCGGCGAGGGTCTGACCACTGAGACCCCACTGATTTAAAAACATGGGGATATAGCTCCATTCAAATGAATGGGGCTGTGCTGTAGTTCCAGGAACACTGCGGCTCAGTGGCATAGTTAGAACTTTGTTGCCCCTTTTTACAGACCACACCCCCATTTTTCAGGCCATGACTCCTCCCTCCCCTTTTTTTTTTTTTAAATAAGGTTCTCCTCGCACCCAAAAATCATTACTGCCACTTAAAAAAAATAAATCAATGAGCTCATGTCACAATACTCTAAAAATCAAAACTTTTTACTTTTTTTTGCAATGGAGCTTGCGATTCATTGAATGGAATAAGTAAGAATATTTTTATAGACTGGATTGTTACGGGAACAGCAATATGTATTATCTGTACTTTTTTTTAAAGTTTTTTTTTTTATTTGGGAATTGAGTTGTGTATTTTTTTTATAGTTTTTTAATCATTTTTTTTTTTATTTATTATATTTTTTCATCTTTTTTAATTCACAGTATGGGAACAGACTATTAGATTGTTTTTATATTACTTAGCAACATATTACTGTATTGCTATGTATTATAGTGTATGTGACAGGCAGCCTATTACAGCTGGTTTGTGGCAGAGCCTATTAGGCCTTGTCCCCACAGCATCGGTTTGCGGATGGTTTTTCAGACGGTTTGCGGTTTTGCAAATAGTCTGAAAAACCGGCCGCAAACTTTTACATGGGGCTCTATGGAAAACCCGTGCAGCAGTCCCAACTGCGCAGGTTTTCCGCCCGGCGGTTTTTCATACCGCCGGCCGCCCGATAAAAATTCTACTTGTTCATTCTTCCGTCCGGTTTTCGGATGGAGTATCAACAAGTGTATGTGAAGGAGGAGGGCTTTTCTCCGCTAATTGTGGAGAAAAGCCGTCCTCCCGCAGCTGTGTGCACTGCACAAATACTGGACAAATACCTGTCGGATAAACCGACTGGTATTTGTCCTGTGCCGTGTAAACGGGCCCTTAGGTTCCTGTATAAGGCAGACCCAGGGGCCACGGTTTGGCCTCTAGCTATTATGGCAACTATTATTATTATTACGGACTTGGCTCTTTCCTGGATCTCCTCGTACCTCACTGATCGGACTTTCAGCGTCTCTCATTCTCACTCCACCTCCTCCTCTCGCCCTCTCTCTGTTGGTGTCCCCCAGGGGTCAGTCCTGGGCCCATTGCTCTTCTCTATCTACACTCTTGGTCTGGGTCAGCTCATAGAGTCACACGGCTTTCAATACCACCTGTATGCTGATGATACCCAACTCTACATCTCCGGCCCAGATGTCACCTCTCTACTCTCCCGGATCCCTGACTGTCTGTCCTCCATTTCCTCCTTCTTCTCCTCCTGTCTCCAAAAACTAAACGTGGAGAAAAATTCATCATCTTCCCACCGCCCCCCTCCATCTCTCCACCCGATCTCTCTATCACTGTTAATGGCTACACTCTCTCACCAGCACCACAGGTCCGCTGCCTTGGGGTAATCCTAGACTCCGCTCTATCTTTCAAACCACACATCCAAACCCTCACCTCTGCCTGTCACCTCCACCTAAAAAATATTTCCCGAATCCGCTCATTTCTTAACTCTGAAAGCACAAAAATGCTGGTCCATGCCCTCGTCATCTCCCGCCTCGACTACTGCAACATCCTCCTCTGCGGCCTCCCAGCTAGCACCCTCGCTCCCCTCCAAACCATCCTTAACTCTGCTGCCCGTCTGATTCACCTCTCTCCTCGCTACTCCCCTGCCTCTCCCCTCTGCCGATCCCTTCACTGGCTTCCCATTTGCCCAGCGAATCCAGTTCAAGCTAGCAACTTCGACCTACAAGGCTCTCCAAAACCCCTCCCCTTCATACATCTCTAACTTAATCTCTAAAATACCTCCCCCTGCGCAACCTCCGCTCCTCACAGGACCTTCTCCTCTGCTCTCCTCTTATCACCTCCTCACATAACCGTCTCCAAGACTTCTCTCGTGCTTCCCCCACACTCTGGAACTCACTGCCCCAACACCTCAGACTCTCCCCCTCTCTCACCGGCTTCAAACGTAACCTGAAAACCTACCTCTTCAGGATTGCCTATAACCAACATTAACCGGGTTGCACTGCTCCGCCCCACAAACATGTCTGCCCCTCACCTTCTGTCTCTTCACCCCTCCCCTGTAGATTGTAAGCCCTCGCGGGCAGGGACCTCTTTCCCTCTGTACCAGTTGTTAGTCACTTATTGTCACTTTGTAATTGTTTGACCAATGTTATTTATGTACCCGCCTGAAATGTACAGCGCCCTGGAATCAAGGGCGCTCCAAAATAAATGATAATAATAATAATAAGCTTTTATTTCTTTTAATGTGGATGATTATTGCTTACAGCTAATGGAAACCCATAATTCAGTAAACCACAAAATTAGAATCGTGTACACGATCAATCAAAAACATGAGTTGTAATCCAGAAATGTTGCCTCCTGAAAGGTCTGCACAGTATATGCTCAGTACTTTGTTGCGCTCCTTTTGCATGAATGACTGCATTGATGCGGCTTGAAGGTGATCAGCCGTTGGCGCTGCTGAGGTGTTATGGAAGCCCAGGTTGCCTTGATTTCGCCCTTGTGCTCGGCTGCATTGTTGGCTCTGATGTATCTTATCATAGATTCTCTATGGGGTTTAGGGCAGACAAGTTTTCTGGCCAATCAAGCACAGTGATACCGTGGTTATTAGACCAGGTATAGGTACCTTTGGCATTGTGGGCAGGTGCCAGGTCCTGCTGAAAAATGTAATCAGCGTCTCCATAAGCTTGTCAGAAGAGTGAAGCCTGAAGGGCTCTAAAATGTCCTGGTAGACGACTACGCTGACAATGGCCTTGATATAACACAGTGGACCAACACCAGCAGATGACATGGCTCCCCAAACCATTACTGACCATGAAAATTTCACACTGGACCTCAAGCAGCTTGGATTGTGGCCTCTCCCCTCTTCCTCCTGACTATGATATTTACTTTCATCTGAAACCAGGACTTTGGACACTGAGCACAGTCCAGTCCTTGTTCTCCTTATCCCAGGTAAGACGCTTCTGATGGTGTCTCTGGGTCATGATTAACACAAGGAATGCGACAGTTGTAGCCCATGCCCCAGATACATCAGTGTGGGGTGGAAGCACCGACTCCGGCTGCAGTCCACTTCTTGTCAGTCTCTCCCAAATTGTTGAATGGCCTTTTCTGGACAGTCCTTTCAAGGCTGTGGTCATTCCTGCTGCTTGTGCACCCTTTCTACCACAATTTTTTTCGTTCTCCAAAACTGTCAATTGATATTCTTTGATCCAGCACGCTGAATAGTCAGCTTCTCTAGCAATGACCCTTTGTGGCTTCCCCTCCTTGTGAAGGGTGTCAATGACTGTCTTCTGGACAACTGTCAGGTCAGCAGTCTTCCCCATTACTGTGCAGCTACTGAACCAGAGTGAGGAACCCCTTAAAGGCTTAGGAAACCTTTGCATCTGACACCATCAGCCAACAATAGTGACCTTTCTCACACTAGTCTAACTTCCTGATATACTGAAATGTGGGTTTTCATTATCTGTAAACCAATAATCCTCAACATTAAAATAAATAAGTGCTTGAAATACATTGCTCTGTGTGTAATGAGTCTATACAGTATATGGGTCTCTTGGTTTGACTTCAATTATGGACAGAAATTAAATTTTTGATGACATTCTAAATTTTTGAGATGAACTAGAATGACAAAATATGGCTGGAGGATCTCCGCTCTGAAGTTTACAACACAGCTCTGGTGTATTATCCAGGATGTAAAAAGATTTACAAATTTACCAAACTTTTTATTAAGAATAATTTTATATTTGAATTCTACAGGTGGATTTATCATATACGGTTACATTCCCTGCTATATAAATCATCTCGCCTTCCTCAACAGCTCTTATATCAAACCTAATTTATGTACAATGATATACATGAAAAGTCAAGGCGCTGAAATGAGATAATTTTTCAGGAGCGGTTGGAAGGTCATTGATTTATTAAGAATAGATGAGTCACAGACTCCTCATTGTAATATGCCACGGCATACACCGACCGGCTCTATAATCAAAACCACCTGTCTAATATGGTGTTCTGTATGTCTACAAAGCCCTATACACAGCAACCTGCGATGCCCTGTGAGAGGCAACTGACACTAGGGTATATACAGATATACTGCTGCCATGACAGGGTGGATATGGCCTGTACAAGGTTTGGGTAGGTGGTATGTGTCACCGTAACATCCACATGATGCCAGGACACAAGGTTTCAAGCAGAACATTACCCATCACATTGCCTCCTCCATTCTGTCTTCTTTCCATAGTGCATCCTGGTACAATCTCTAAGTGACGCAAAAGCGCCCGGCAGTGAGAGGTGGTGGGTAACTAGGGAAGCTTGTCTACATAAGAAGGAGATCAGAACTGTTCTAACTCTGAAATGAAGCAAAATCAGAACAGCAATGTATTTGGTAATAATCTTTACTTACCTTTCTCTACCCGTTTTAATCTAATCAATGTGGGGAGAAAACCCCCCGATGTCTAGGGTAGGAGAGAATATTAATACCTTACAGTTCAAGAACCTTATTTCATATTTATACCTGTTGTGATGCGGTGACTATTATCTTGTGCTGTTGGGTACAACCGGGTTTTTTTTTCATATGTTACCTCTATGATTGGGCAGAGTGCTTTATGACCGTTCTATCCGACCAACATGGAAACAGTCAGGAGGGGTTATGGACAAACTCTCCCAACCCCATCTACGAAAGAATTATCTTCAGTGTCTGGTCCGATTCTGAAAACTTTTAGACCAGACTTTAATATTTATTCAGACTCCATCATTCTTCAAACCCAGTTGCTACAGTAACTCCACTGTGTGGTAATATAGTTTGTAAGGCCAAAAAAAGACAACACGTCCATCCTTTTCAGCCTATTGTGCTCTAGTGTTGATCCAGAGGAAGGCAAAAAACCCCAATGAGGTAGAAGCCAAATGTCCTTTTAGGGAAAAAATTCCTTCCTGACTCCAATCAGGCATCAGAATAAATCCCTGGATCAGCGACTCCTCTCCAGAATCCCGGTCACTATAACTTGTTATATTATTACATCTAGAAATGTATCCAGACCCCTCTCCAGAATCCTGGTCACTATAACTTGTTATATTATTACATCTAGAAATGTATCCAGACCCTTCTCCAGAATCCCGGTCACTATAACTTGTTAGATTATTACATCTAGAAATGTATAAAGACCCTTCTCCAGAATCCTGGTCACTAGAACTTGTTATATTATTACATCGAGAAATGTATACAGACCCTTCTCCAGAATCCTGGTCACTATAACTTGTTATATTATTTCATCTATAAATTTATCCAGTCCCTTCTAGAGAATCCTGGTCACTATAACTTGTTATATTATTACATCTAGAAATGTATCCAGACCCTTCTCCAGAATCCTGGTCACTATAACTTGTTATATTATTACATCTAGAAATGTATCCGTACCCCTTCTCCCAGAATCCTCGTCACTATAACTTGTTATATTATTACATCTAGAAATGTATACAGACCCTTCTCCAGAATTCTAGTCACTATAACTTGTTATATTATTACACTCCAGAAATGTATCCAAACCCTTTTTGAATTCTGTTAGTGAATTCACCATGATAAGTCCCTCTGGCAGAGAATTCCATAGTCTCACTGCTCTAACAGTAAAGAATCCCTTTCTATGTTTATGTAGAAACTTTCTTTCCTCAAGACGTAGAGGACACCCCCTTGTTCTAGATACAGTCCTGGGTATAAATAGATCTTGGGAGAGATCTCTATATTGACCTTTAATATATTTATACATATTTATTATGTCCCCCGAAGCCGTCTTTTCTCTAAACTAAATAACCCTAATCTTGCCAATCTTTCTGGGTACTGTAGTCCACCCAGTCCTTTTATTATTTTTGTTGCCCGCCTTTGTACCTGTTCAAGCTCTACAATGTCTTTCCTGTGCACTGGTGCCCAAAACTGTACACAATATTCCATGTGTGGTCTAACCAGTGACTTGTATAATGGGAGAATAATGTTCTCATCATGTGCATCTATGCCCCTTTTAATGCACCCCATGATCCTATTTGGTTTGGTTGCTGCTGCCTGACACTGGCTGGTACAGGTAAGTTTACTGTCCACCAGGATTCCCAAGTCCTTCTCCATGTCACTTTTACCCAGCGTTTTTCCATTTAACATGTAATCATGTAATGGATTTTTCCTCCCCATGTGCAGAACTTTGCATTTTTTAATGAAAAATAATATGTGATACTATTGTGATCTGAGGGTTTATAACTGGTGCAATACGGGTATTTTGCATATGTTATCTTTATAATTGGACAAATTGTTTGTTCAGTTTGACTAATATGGAGACAGGAAGGGTACGGCACAAACACCTCCCTCTCAGGGCTGTAAGACTCCTTTTATGACTACTCAAAGAATATCACTTAGGCTGTGTCCACAGGGCAGGTTAAAATACCGTCTGGATTCTGATTAAAGAATCCGGCCAGTATTTTGATATCTTGTATATGATTTTGGGGGATGATTCTGCCCGTGGTTTTACGGATACCTCCCACTCAACCACTGACATGTTCATCTTCTGCTGGAAAACCGGGCGGAAGAATGAACATGTTCTAAGTTTTTAGGAACACTGACGGTGGTGTCAAAAAACATCTGGCGGAAAATCCGTGCAGTGTGGACTGCTGCACGGATTTTCTATTTAAATCAATGTAAATGGTTGACAGTCGGTTTACAGATCCAAAAAAACTCTGTAAAACCGACAGAAAACCCTGCCGTGGGGACAAGCCCTTAAAGCGTATATGTCGCCTTTCCTGCCATGACTCTTTTAGTAAGTAATTGTAGCCCCAATAAAAAAATTATTTTGGAGCATCTTTAATTAGAATTCTGCAATGGGTAGTCCCTTTGTTATTCTTCTAGGTAGGAGTAAAAATGGGTGTTACCAGTTGGGGGTGTGTGTGTCTGCATATCCCAATCAGAGATGACAGATACCGTGTAGGCACCTTCAACTTAGGCAAAGGGAATATGAATAGCATCACCCAGTTGTCTATCCATTCAAAAATTTTTAGGAGTAACAGAGGAACCGCAGATGCTCTTTAATTGTTACTTAAAAAGGTTGTCTCACTATATTGATTCATCTTCGCTCAGTCTTCTTTTCAGTTTCATTTTTAAATTCAGGGGCGTGTTTACTGGCTTCTACTGACCTGCAGACATGAGCTGCTGAGGACACCAGGTCTGTAGCAACCAGTGCTGGCAGCCTATCAGGAGAGATGGAAAAAGTCTGCAGCTATAGTGACCTGAGGAGCTGATGCAGCCCATACAAGAGGGGCTATCTAGGAATAGGTAGGACACTGTTAATGGACACATATTGCAAAGTGACTTGTTTTTGCAAGCAATCCTTGTAGTGAGACAAGTCCTTTAAAGGTGGAAGCAAATATTTACTACAGCAGAAGATTTGACAGGGGTTAGAAAAGTAGAATGTGCTATGTGCAAATAACCTTCTTGGTCAATTATGCTTGTGCCCGCTTACTTGCACCCACTTGGTTCTTGCAATCAGTATTTTCCAGAGGCACCATGTTTAAAGGGGTTGTCTTACTTCATTGATTCATCTTACCTCAGTTCTGTTTTCTTGGTTTCATTTTGAATTCAGGGGCGTGTTTACTGGCTTCTACTAGGCTGCAGTAGAAGCCAGGTCTGTAGCTATAGCAACCAGTGCTGGCAGCGTATCAGGAGAGATTGAACAGGTCTGTAGCTATAGCGACCTGAGGAGCTGATGCAGCTCATACAAGAGGGGATATCTAGGAATAGGTAGGACACTGTTAATGGATATATATTGCAAAGTGATTTGTTTTTGCAAGATCTTTAACATAAAAAGCAGCAATCCTTGTAGTGAGACAACCCCTTTAAGGGTTGTCTCATGAAGACAAACCCTATCCATACCAGATAAGACAACTCATCATTGCCGGGTGAGGCAACCACTTTAATGTGGCCTGCTGTACTGATAAAGGCTCCTAAATATACACATAATTAGGATACCACCCTTACATTTCGGCTATATATATATATATATAGGCCCCCGAGTTCGACCATAATAGATAGGTAGCTGCCGCTCACATAGGGGTAAAGATGTCCTTCCAGCAAGTTGTGACTGAGCATTTGGAGGATTTGCAGCGAAATGAAAACTTCCCAGACATCTTTATGTCATTCCTCCTGAACCCTCTTACATAGTGTAATGTAATTTTGAACCGGTGTTTAGTTTACATAGAAAAATGTCAAAGCCATTGGAGGGGCTGAGCCGAGCTCCGGACTGTATCCTCATATAATGATGTTATGACACATGTGAACTGCAATCAGCGGCTGTCAATCAATCCCAACGAATAAGAACAAACAGCCAAGTCTTCAATAGCCTACCGCATCTTGTGAGCCGGGGAGATTATAAATGTCAGGCCGCTCCATTAAATCTGCACAACTTCACAGGCTCGAAATTAAAAGAGCGAGCCGCACAAATAAAGAGAGGCTGCCAACCTGACCGAGCCTAAACCACCGCAGTGTTATTGAAGGCAAGATCAGGACAAATCCAGCCATGCCCTTGGCTCCATCAAAAAACCACCCTTGCCCCTTCCCTTGCCTCAAATCTTGGAAGAGCATTCTACAAACGATGCTGTAAGATGGTCCCAACTGAACACTGCATTAGCTGGGGGGACAGGAGCTTAATAAATGGGGTAAATGGGGGATGCAAACGTTGCAGCCACCTGTGCTCTGTCAATGGCCAACATTAGCCTTCAGTGATGAGCTGTATTGAGAACTGTACTGCTATGCAGACTCTGCTGGGTGAATATCCTCTTCTCCTTGTGCTTTGGGTAACATTCAATGAGTCAGAAAACCACAATAGTGTTATTCAAGGCAAGACCAAGAGAAATCCGGCTATGGCCTTGGCTCTCAAACAAACCCACTAATGCTCCTTCCCTTGAGTCAAATCTAGGAAGAACATTCCACCAACAATACTGCAAGATAGTTCCCAATGGACCTTGCATGAACTGGGAGGACAGAAGACTAATGTAGGGGAAACGTGGGGAGGAGGACAAAAATAGTGGAGGTATGAGCAGCTACTTGTACTCTAATGTCAAAGGCCAATATTAGCCTTCAATGGTGAGATGTACCGAGAACTGGACTGTCATGTGGTCTCTGTCGGGTCAATGTTCTCTTCTCCTAGTTCAAGAGTGCTTTGGGTAACATACAGTGAATCCAAAACCTAAACCAACACAGTGTTATTAAAAGCAAGACCAGGACAAATCAGGCCATAATCTTGGCTCTCTCACAAACCCACCAGTGCCCCCTCCCCTTGAGTCAAATCTTGAAACAGGATTCGACTCACGATACTCCCCCTAATAATTGGGGGATGACAAAATGATGCAGGTACGGGCAGCCACCGGTATGCTGTCAAAGGCCAACACTAGCCTTCAGTGGTGACATGTATTAACAACTGTACTGCTATCTAGACTGTGCTGGGTGAATGTCCTCTTCTCCTAGTTCTAGAGTGCTTTGGGTAACATTTGAAGAGTCCAAAACCTAAAACACCACAGTGACATTGAATGCAAGATCAGGGCAAATCCGGCCATATTCGGACTCCCATACAAACCCATCAGTGCCCCCTCCCTTGAGTCAAATCTTTGAGGAGGAATCCACCCAAGATACGGCAAGAAGGTTCTCATTGGACCTTTCATGAGCAAGGAGATCAGAAGCCTAATATATGTGCTAAGTGGCAGATGACAAAAACATTGCAGGTATGGAAAGTCATCTATAATCTAATGTCAAAGTCCAACATTAGCCTTCAATGGCGACATGTACCAAGTACTGTACTGCTATATAGACTCTGCCAGGTGAATGTCCTCTTCCTCATGCCCTTGGTGCTGGTCAGCACGTACTTCTAAACTGCGGGGTGGGGGTGGGGGCTGGCTCAATTCTCTTCTATTATCCACAGCGGATAAACACCTGGAAGAAGTGACACTTCTTTCTCCCGGCGTACAATACCCACGTATTGGGAAGGTGGGCGTAATTCATAGCAATTACGTGCAGAAATACGCCCCGCAATTTCGCTGTGTGAACATACCCTTACATAGTCACTCTTACCACTTCCTTTGAGTCAAATCTTTAAAGAGCATTCCACCCACGCTACTGCAAGATGGTTCCCATGAGACCTTGCATGAGCTGGGAGGTCAGAAGCCTACTTTATAGTATTAGGTGGGGAATAACAAAAATAATACAAGTATGGGCGGTCACCTGTGCTCTAATGTCAAAAGGCCAACATCAGACTTCAAAGGTGACATGTATTTAGCACTCTACTGCTATGTAGATTCTGCCGGGGGAATGTCCTCGTCCTGCCAGTACTGGGAGTGCTGTCGGTGACATTCGTTGAGTCCAAGGGGACAAGGGTATCACTTTCCTTGCACCCTAGACATGAAGAACGTGCAATACACTGGCCACGTCAAGCTTTGAGATGAGTGAAATCAGCAACATCCTTCTTGTAAATGAATAGATGGCACAATCACACTGTGGTCTGTAACAAGCCCAAGACACCCGAATGTTTCCACTTTTTTATATTGTGACAAATGGACATTTTGCCAATGTTAATAACATCCATATTCTCCGTGACTTTATAGCACAGTCCATATAACTTACATGTATGCCGAGCAAGTGAATAGTTGGATCCACCACTGGTTAGTCCAAATCCCTCTGGAATCTGGCTGGAACTGCGTGGCCGGGTTAACAATTTGGGTGGTTCGATTTCGGCTCCAAACTCTGCCCCGATAACCCCTAGAAGGACTATGGCGGTGGCTTGCTTCCGTCTTTCTTCATATGAAGTGGATATTTTCTTCACTGGAGGAAGGTTGGAAAGACAACCTGTATGGAGAGGCCCACATAATGTTAAAGGTCAGAACAATAACACACATTATTGACATATCCCGGAATGACATTTTACAGGTTTGGATACGGCAAGTTATCACTGTGACTAAAGAAGCAGTGGCTCAAATGTCCAAACATTCAGAAAATTGGAAATATAATGATTAAATAAAGAAAAAAGATGTTATCTATTTGTAAATACAAGCCATAGATTTTTTTCATCTATGATTCACGGAGTGTAACTGTAATGTAGTCA
Organism: Phyllomedusa bahiana; assembly: GCA_025379985.1. Taxonomy (NCBI): domain Eukaryota; kingdom Metazoa; phylum Chordata; class Amphibia; order Anura; family Hylidae; genus Phyllomedusa; species Phyllomedusa bahiana. The sequence goes on along the minus strand of JAODAL010025734.1, from coordinate 7,074 downwards.
CTTATACTCCCACAGAGCACCTGAATACAACTGGCACCTAGCCCTTAACAGGGTTTTGCCATGAAGTATGATTGACCTGGGAAGTTTGTAACTGAAATAATAAACATTTTCACCATTTATCATTATTAAAAATTCTGCACCGTTTTTGTTTTAGCTGCTCCTTTAGTGATCCATTATTTACAGCTCGTCTCCAGGAGATACGACCAGAGCTGAGAGCTCCTCGGTCCTGGTCACACATGCTCAGACATCACTTCTCTCAGGCAGCTACTGGGTGTTCAAACCCCAGGTGCTGTCACTCTACTCCCATCCTATGTACTCCTTAGTAATTAGTCAAACAGTGCAAATAAATTAAAAAAAAACCTCAATGAGGTTTGTGCATTGATAAAGAGAAAAAAAACACAGGTTTGGTTCCTGCAGGGATTGGAACCGAGGACCCTTGTGCCTGGGGGCAAAAGTCTTACCTCTGAGCTACAATGTAGCTACTTACAGTTCTACACATAAACAGACCTTTCTTTCACTAGAGAGAGGAAAGGCCTGGTGATGTCATCCTGCTGAGTCACATGATATGCAATTCAAACAAATCACACACGCCCCCTTCTGAGCACACTGAGCTGAAGAGCTGGATGCAGGAGGCATGAAATGAGATTGTGTCAAAACCTCTTTAAGGATTATTGTATGATGGTATTACCCAGTTACTATACAGTGGTATTGTGTGGTCATGGTGTGGCAGTATTATCTGTGCCTTCCCTGCCTTGTATAGTGATATTATTAGTAATATTGTCTGGTATACTAAATTTTACTCAGAAACATTATGATGATTCAGTCATTATTCAGTGGTAATGTGGGGTTAGGGTGTGGCGGTATTATCTGTGCTTTGTACAGTGGTATTCTTAGTAATATTGTCTTAGAATAAGGTTTTTTCAGGAACTGTATGGTAGTATTATTTGTAATGTTGGTCCCGGTACACCGGGTTTTGCTCAGTGAGGGTATGAGGATACCAATCAGTCATTATGCAGTGATAATGTCTGGGCATAGTGGGGTGGTATTATGCATCTGGTATACTGTTTTTTGTTCAGTAACAGTATAGTGCTACTATTGGGTCATTATTCAATGTGTAATCATGGTGTGGCGGTATTATCTGTGCCCTGTATAGTGGTATTATTACTAACATTGGTCTATGAATAAGGTTTTTCAGGAACAGTATGGTGATAATATTTCCTCCTTGTGTAGTAGTGTTATTTGATAAATGTATGAATATTATTTCAAGGTAGAAGACATATATTATATAAAATGGTTTCATAGCGAAGTTGTCTGTTAAATATGTTTGGAAAGGGAGGAAACCTAATTTTATGGACCATAGCAATGTGACTGTTTTAGTGCCTGTTTGTTGGAGGAGACTGGGCATGACTGGGTTGCTCGTGTGTGGTTAGAGGGGCGACTAAATAAAAAACACCATGGCACATGCAGTGCACCACCTAGTATGTCCCTCTTTCTGCCACTAATAGTTGGGAGATATTTATTTGAAATACATAAAAAAATATATATATGATTTATATGTGGTTATGAGACAGAAAAATAGTTAGAAACTTAAAAATATACATATGTGATAGATATGAACAACATAAAAAGATATGAATTACAAAAAAAGATTAAAATTCAGCTAGAAAAATATAAGATACACAGATAGGTAGATGGATGGACAGGATAGATAGATAGATAGATATGAGATAGATAGATATGAGATAGATAGATAGATATGAGATAGATAGATAGATATGAGATAGATAGATAGATATGAGATAGATAGATAGATATGAGATAGATAGATAGATATGAGATTGATAGATAGATATGAGATAGATAGATAGATATGAGATAGATAGATATGAGATAGATAGATATGAGATAGATAGATAGATAGATATGAGATAGACAGATATGAGATAGATATGAGATAGACAGATAGATATGAGATAGACAGATAGATATGGGATAGACAGATAGATATGAGATAGACAGATAGATATGAGATAGACAGATAGATATGAGATAGATAGATATGGGATAGATAGATAGATAGACAGATAGATAGACAGATAGATATGAGATAGACAGATATGAGATAGACAGATATGAGATAGACAGATATGAGATAGATAGATATGAGATAAATAGATACGAGATAGACGGATATGAGATAGATAGATATGGGATAGACAGATATGGGATGCAGATATGGAGACAGATATGGGATAGACAGATATGTGATAGAAAGATATGGGATAGACAGATATGGGATAGATAGATATGGGAGAGATAGATAGATAGATATGAGATAGATAGATATGAGATAGATAGATATGAGATAGATAGATAGATATGAGATAGATGGATATGAAATAGAAAGATATGAAATAGAAAGATATGAAATAGAAAGATATGAAATAGAAAGATATGAAATAGAAAGATATGGAATAGAAAGATATGAAATAGAAAGATATGAAATAGAAAGATGAGATAGCTAGCTATATATGGGATAGATAGATAGATATGGGATAGATATGAGATAGATATGGGATAGATAGATATGGGATAGATAGATATGGGATAGATAGATATGGGATAGATAGATATGGGATAGTAGAAGATAGATAGATAGATAGATAGATATGAGATAGAAAGATATAAGATAAATAGATATGGGATAGATAGATCGACAGATGGATAGATAGATAAATGGATTAGAGAGATAGAAGACAAATATGAAATAGATAAAAGACAAATAGCAATGAGTTATAAAAAGTATAGATATTAAGATAGATAAAAAGATGTGAGATGCATACATAGATAAATATGAGATACGGTAGATAATGAGAGAGATAGAAGGATAGATATGAGACACAAAAAATAGACAGATTCATAGACAGCTATGAATTACAAAAAAGACTGATGCATAGATATGAGATAGAAAGATGAAATACAGTTAAGAGATAAGAACACATAGATATAGAGATAAAATAGATAGAATGATGATTTATAGGTACAAGATAAATAGATATGAGAGATAGATGATATACAGATATGAGATAGATATTGGTAGAAGGACACAGCGCACACATCATGCACTGTATACAGGTTGCAGTTGTGCTGTTTTCTTGCAGGTTTGTCCTTCCAATCCTTGCACTATAGTGGGGTCACCAGAGAACAGTCTTGATATATGATTAGATTTGCAGCCACTAATGCTTCAGTCGCTCAGGCTGGACACAGGAGCTGGCGTGGTGCCCTTCCCCCAGTCCCAGCGAGAGGCATGATGCCCTATAACAATAGTTGAGCGCAGCGCTCCATTGTGCGGCCGCGCTGATTGTTCTGTCAGCTGACCTCTGCAGAAGGGGAATTGCTAAGCACGGCCTGTTCGCTGGCTGACAAATGAATGATCTCAGCGCCATGTACGTGCACCAGAGCAGCCTCTCAGTCCAGGTGCTCAGACACACAGCCCGGTGTGACATCTTAGATCAAGATGAATTGGCGCAAACTCCTGATCCAAGATTGTTTTATACCATTTAATTTAGTTTCTTCCCTTGCTTGGATGAGCACAGCTCTGGTTATGGATTTCTATTCTAATGTAGTGAAGCAGGCACTGAAAGAAGCCAATGAAGCAGATGCTGGCGTAGGGGGACTGCGGGGATACTGATCAATAGGCGAGCCACTGACCCTATGTGCTCCGCTTCTACAATTGCCACTGCCTCTAACACATGTGCAGCTTCCAGTAGGAAATGAAGCAGCGGGCAACACTTGCTGAACTTCTCTCCCCGCTGACTGCCCCAAACACTGAGGGAGGTTTTTTTTTTTTGGTTTACAGATTACTGCCCGACCGAGAATGGAAAGAATAGTTACTAATGAAAAAAACCCTCATATCCATCTATCTACCACTAAACTATCTTGAATTTATCTCATATCTATCATCTATCTCAAATCTACATATCACACAACTACGCCTGGATCTATTTATCTACATCTTATGTATCTATCCACTGCTCACACATATCTGTCTATCTACCTCATATCTATGTCTGTCTTTCACAAAAATCTACCATATATATATATATTATTATATATTATTAATATATATATATATATATATATATATATATATATATATATATATATATATATACACACACACACATCGATCTACAGTGCCTTGCGAAAGTATTCGGCCCCCTTGAACTTTTCAACCTTTTGCTACATTTCAGGCTTCAAACATAAAGATATAAAATTTTAATTTTTTGGTGAAGAATCAACAAGTGGGACACAATTGTGAAGTGGAACGAAATCTCTTGGCTATTTTAAACTTTTGTAAAAAATAAAAAACTGAAAAGTGGGTCGTGCAAAATTATTCAGCCCCTTTACTTTCAGTGCAGCAAACTCACTCCAGAAGTTCAGTGAGGATCTCTGAATGATCCAATGTTGTCCTAAATGACTGATGATGATATATATAATCCACCTGTGTGTAATCAAGTCTCTGTATAAGTGCACCTACTCTGTGATAGTCTCAGGGTTCTGTTTAAAGCGCAGAGAGCATCATGAAGACCAAGGAACACACCAGGCAGGTCCGTGATACTGTTGGGGAGAAGTTTAAAGCCAGATTTGGATACAAAAAAATTTCCCAAACTTTTTTAAAAAACCCCAAGGGCCCTGTGAAAGCGATCATATTAAAAGGGAAAAAGGTATCAGACCACTGAAATTAAAGCCCCGGCCGTCCCCTCTAAACTTTTCATCTCAAAAAGGAGGACTGATCAGAGATGAGCCAAGAGCCTTGGGTCACTCTGGATGAATGCGAGATCTCAGCTGAGGGGGGGAATCTGTCCTGGGGACAAATTTAGTCGTACATGCACAAAATCTGGCCTTTTGAAAGGCAAGAAGAACCCATTTCTCAAAATCAAAAAAATCTTGTTTAAAGTTTGCCACAAGCCACTGGGAGACACCAAAATGTGGAAAAAGGGGGGGTCGCTCAGATGAAACAAAATCCAATTTTTTCCCCAAAATGAAAAAACATATGTTTGGGTAAAAAGCACCAGTATCCCCCTGAACACACCACCCCCACTGACACATGGTGGGGGGCGCTCATGGTTTGGGTTTTTCTTCGCGGGACGGGAAGAGGGTTAAAATTGATGGGAAGTGGATGGAGCCCAAATTTCGGACCATTCTGGAAAAAAAACCTTTTTGGGGTCTGCAAAAGACCCGAGACTGGGACGGGGAAAATTTTCTTCCAACAAGACAATGACCCATTAAAGCAAAAACTCAAAGGGGAAAGGGTTTCCCAAATAACCCCTTTTAGGTTTTTAAAAAGGCCGTCAAGTCCCCGAGGGAACCTAACCGTGAATTGTGGAAAGAGCTTAAAAATGCTGTTTACAAAAAGCTCTCCCTCCCCCTCCTGAGCTAGCTGTTCACAAACCCCCTCCAAAACCCCAGAGCTCCCGCTGTTCCCCGGGGGTTCCTTTTCCAAACCCACTTGGGGTCCAGCTGTCAAAACGCTCTCCATCCAACCTCCTGAGCTTCCAATGCCCCAAAAAGCTTTTTTCCATCCAAACCTCATGGCTCCAGCGTTTAAAACGCTCTCCTCCAATCCTGAGCTCCGTCTCAAACCCCTTTCCTCCAACCTACTGAGCTCAAAACTTTACAAAAGCTCTCATCAAAACCTCTGGCTCCTGCTCACAAACGGCTCTCCAATTTCCAAAAACTGTGCTCCAGTGCTCAACCCTCTCCTTCCAACCCCCTGGCTCCGGGCCCAAAAGCTCTCAAACCTCAAAAGAGCTCCTGTTCCAAACGCTCTCCCTCCAAAACCCCCTGGCTCCAGGTTCACAAACCTTCCTCCAACCACTGGTCCCAGCGTTCCAAACGTCCCATCCAACTCACGGTCCAGTTTTTCCAAAACGCTCTCCATCCAAACTCCTGAGCCCACGTTCACAAAAAAGCTCATCCCTCCTGGCTCCCGTTTCAAACGCTCTCCCCCCAAACCCAATGAGCTCCAGCTGTTACAAACGTCTCCATCCAAAACCCCACTGAGCCCCCGTGGCGCCAAGGAAGAAAAGGGGAAGAATTTCGTCCATCAGGGTTACTCGAGAGACAAACCCCAATTTCTTGCGTTTTAATCGCAGCAAAAAAGGTGGGCTACAGGTATTAAAATTAAGGGGGCCCAATAATATTTCACGGGCCCCCCTTTTTTTTTTTTTTTTTCAAAGTTTAAAATATCCAATAAATTTGTTCCACTTCACAATTGGGTTCCCACTTGAGTTGATTCTTTACAAAAAAAAAGTAAAATTTTTTTATCTTTATGTTTGAAGCCTGAAATGTGGCAAAAAGGTGAAAATTCAAGGGGGGGGGAAAAAACTTTCGCAAGGCATGTAGATCGATTGTGTGTGTGTTGTTGGTGTGTTGTGTATTATTTATATATATATATATTTTTAATATTTATATATATGGAAATAGATAGATATGAGATATACAGATGTGAAATAGATAAATAATTAGATGGATATAATAGATGGATGAAGACATATAATAAGATAAATAGATTACATCAATTAAAAAAAAAACATTATAAAAACTAAACGTAAGAGACATTCTTTGTTTAGACCATCAAGGATGAAGAAACCAACCAAGACATTTCTGCAGTTAAAAAATCTAACTAGAGAAGGAAGAAAAAAAAGTCCAGGCTACAATTTCATTTGTCTCTGAAAATGTGGTATTTTTTCCACTGATTGCCTTCATTTAAAATGCAAAAAGGGGGAAGAGGGTCCATTTTCTTGACAGAACGGTTGATCACCCTATCACAGCGAGAAAATTAATAACTCGAAATAGCCTTATGTGAAAAACAAAAGCGGGGATGTGAAAAAGGGGAAAAATTCAAATTTGGAGCAGCTCTCCCAAGCCAGCAGGAAAAACAATGGCTTGTATTATTATTTTATTTCACTTCAGTACTTTGTATAATGTGTGAATTTTTGGAATATAAAGTATCATCAGCATAAATAATAACTAGTAACGATAGCATGTTATATTTTGGGCCCTTTGTTT
>JAODAL010025733.1:0-58053 GCA_025379985.1 Phyllomedusa bahiana | reverse complement strand
TTTCAAGGGGGCGGGGTTTACTGCACGAGGGGCGTGGATAGCAAATTTTTTTGACATGGCGTGCTATGCACGCCGCCCAAATCTCCTGCTTTTTTACTTTCAAAAGTTGCCATGTATGGCTAACACACGGCTGTTAGAGCGCGAATGGGCAACGTCGCCCGCCCGCGCTGTTTAACCCTTCAGATGCCGCGGCAAAGATGGCCGCGGCGTCTGAATGAATTAAGATCATTGCCCCGCACCGATCTTGAGGCTGATCGGCATCGCCGTAGCATACCTAAAGCAATCCCCCCCCGGACAGGCACGGGACCCCTTGCGAAGACTCCTGTCCTCCCATTCCCGGTTTGCCCCCACTTCCGTCCGCAACGGGAAATGGGGAAACCGCCATCTTGCTACAGTCTAACATGCATTGCCTATGAAATGCATTAGACTGTATGACAATCGCGCCACCAGGGGCAAGCCCCACGGGGACCTCAATTTAAAGAAAAAAAAAAAAAAGTTTTACAGTAAAAAAAAAGAATTAAAAGTTAAATCACCCCCCTTTTCCCATTTTAAAAAATAAAAACAAAAAAAAAAAAAAGTTGCCTATTTGGTATCAGGGGTTCCGAAAAAGTCCGATCTATAAAAAAAAACATCATTTACCCCGGGATTTGACCCTAGAAAAAAAAAAAATTCCAAACCCCCAAAAATTTCTTTTTTTTGGTCATTTTATTCACTTAAAAAAGGGAATAAAATGATCAAAAAAGTCCTTGCATTCCAAAACTGCTAGCGAAAAAAAAAGTCAGTCAGCCCCAAAAAATGCCCCCTCACTGACGTCCGTAGGTGTTTTGTACAAAAAAGGATTGGTCGCACAAACTAGAAAAAAAAGAAAAAGTTTTGAAAATTTTTTACGGTACCAAAACATAACGGAAACCCTACATGTTTGGGGGGGGGTTGCCGGATGCGTTCAACCTTAAATACAATAAAACATTTTAAAGCCATAGATTGAACGCCGTAAAAGCAAAACCCCCGCAAACATGGCGAAAATACGTTTTTTTTCACAATTTGTCCCACTTGGAATTTTTTGGGCGGTTTCCCAGTATATTCTATAGCAAAATGAATAACACCATAAGAAAGTCCATCTTGTCCCTCAAAATAAAAGCCCTCATATGTCTATTTTGGTGTAAAAATAAAAAGGTTATGGCTCTAGGACGGCGAGGAGGGAAAAACGAACGTGTCAACAAAAAAAACGCCGGGTCCTTAAGGGGTTAAACATGTTAAGAAATATATGTCCTTGGAAAAGCAAGTAGTAGAGCGTATGAAGGAATCGCAATCGTTCATGACGGGGTTTATGTCAGATGCGGAGATTGCTCGACTTATATCCCCTTTCAGGTATAGCAGCTGGTACCTGAAGGTTGATTTTTCGGGAACTTTGGGAAGACTTAAATTGACATGAGCTGGACCCTGAGATCAATGATGTAGGGGTTGGGCTTTATTCCTCCCCCAGAGCTCTCTCGTTTGCATAACCTCTTATATGAACTTCCGCCTTCACGTACTTACTCGCTTACCTACTAATTCTCAGGATATGCTATATATCTTGATATTGATGCCAGAAATGACAGACACATGATTGGGCCTGGGGGCAGTATCTCTTCTGCACGGTATGGTGTTACAGTTTAAGGGCGACCTGTCCCAAGACGCTAACGCCAGTTGTTTGTTCTATTTTGCGTCAAACCCACTTTTTACGCCATATTCTTATTGTAAATGAACTGTCGTACGCCAAAACTAGGTGCATTATACGCCGGGCACGACACTTTATAATGCGCCTAAATATGGTGCACTGTGCGCCCCCGTCGCGAAATGCGCCTATTGAGGCGTCTTACATATGTTATGCGCCCCCGTCGGGCAATGAGCCTTGATAGACGCATTACATATACTACCAATGATATGCTATGTGCCAAGTGTTGAGCAATGCACCCTTTTTTGATACAATGCCCCTTTCTTGGTGCAATGCGCCCTTTTTTGATACGATCTGCCATTTCAGGCGCATTAAGTTTTCTATGCAAGGTATACCTGACGCCAATTTTTAGAAAGTATCGGACTTTCAGGCGCACTTTACACTGATTTAATGCGCCTAAAACAGGCATAGATACGCCACTTTTCGCACATGTCGCCCTTAATGTTCTATTTTATTGTTATAGTATATGTGGTAATATCTACTCTATATATTTGCCTTTTATTTTTCTCTCCATTATATGTCGGCCTGGTGGGCTGCTAAATGACGCAACCAAACGGCACGGCTAGGCTATGTTGGAATGGTTGGACAGTGTGGTCTGTAGTCATATTCATTAGAATAGAACAACATGTAAGGGGGCGCTCCGGATCCGTGCCCGGAATCACGCCGGAGCGTCCAGAAATCTGGTGCCTTGAAAGCCACATCTTGAGGGATGGGCTTGGGGGGTCGGGGTGCGGATCAGGAAGGGTCACCCAGGAAGGAGGATGGTTGTGTTGACAGCTGGTTACGGCCTATAGGAAATTAGATAACCGATGTTGAAGGTGTCAAAGTTGCAAATGTTTTAAAGTTTCGTAATTTTGTACGGTGTATTGCTTATGTTTTTCCCTATACCTTCGGGACAATCAAAGGCTTATATGTGTGATCCATTTTCATATTGTATGTTATTGACTCTATGTTATATTTGGAAAACCAATAAAAAGAGGGGTTTTTTTTTAAAAAAAAGAAGGGCTTTCGGACCCCCTCAGGCTGCAGGGCCCGGTAGCGACTGCCAGTGTCGGACTGTGGTGCCTAGGGCCCACCAGAGTTTATTTTAGGGGCCCACTTTGCCTCGCTGTCTCCGCCCTCTGTACGGTGCCCTTCCCCGATCCTGCTTCAAGTTATACAGACCGATGTGATGACCTCATCACACTAATCTGTAATCAAGATGGAGCCCTGGGGCTTCTGAGTCTCTCTCACCTAATTGCAACAGGACACCAATGGTAAACATAAAAGGTCTAAAGATATGTGTCCTCCCCCCCGAATGATACATTTTATATAAATAAAAATATATCAAAAGCTATAACACAAAGTACTGCATAGAATACCACTAAATAATGGTCGTACAGTTACCAAATAACATTGCTACATAAACCAGAACCCCAAGGCTAAAATTGCCAATTATTAACCCCTTACCGCCGGAGCCAGTTTTGGCCTCTCTGACAGAGCCCTATTTTAAATCTGTCAGTGTCACTTAATGTGAGAATGAACTTTTTGACACTTGAACCTATCCATGTGATTCAGAGATTGTTTTCTCCGACAATTGTGCTTTAAGAAGTAAAAATTTGGTCCAAAAAATGATTTTTATTTGTGAAAAATATCAAATTAGGTAAAAATTTTACCAATTTCAAACTTCAAAAATTTCCTGCATGTAAACAGATAGATTTCCCACTCAAAATAGTTTATAACTAGCATCTACCAATGTCTGCTGTAATTTGGCATCATTTTTTTTAAATGTCTTTTTTTTTACGACATTCAGGAGGGCTTATAAATTTAGTAGAATTTCAAATTTCAAGAAAATTGCAATATACATATTTTTAGGGACCAGTCCAGTTCTAACGTTAGAATTAGGGCCTTTGTTTTGGGGATCAGATAAGAAGTCCTGTTAGTAGTTAGAGAAGCTAATCTGATCTAATTAGCAACTGAAAGCACAGCACAGAGCTGTACAGGCATGGAGCTGTATGCAAATTAGTCAGTCTGAACCAGGAAGTGACAGAGTATTTCATTCATGCATTCTCTGAAACTCTGAATGGAGACAACTCCTTTAAGACCAAAATACTGCCACAACTTTTTTTTTTATTTTTTATCATGATAATTTTTATTCTTTTATAAATTTTCTTTAAATACAAACATTAAACGATGACAATCAGGTACTGGCTGATACATGACAAGAGTAAAATTATACAGTGCCAAGTTACTAGACATTTAAAGTTGACTTGTTGCTTGAAAGGCATATAAAACCTATAATACCATACAAGTAATATAACTACAAAAATATCAAACTAATTAGAACAAACAGGAGCCGAACTGTAAGTCTGATTATCTTAGGCGGAGTTGGCACAAGTTGAAATGAGCAGAACAAAGTTTTGCAAGCCATCTCTTCTTACTTTTAGACCTCAGCCCTTTGACTATTTATCTGGAGTCTCCCTAGGGACCCTGCCATCTGATGTTCCAAGTACCACGTTGTCCCTGAGAATGGCTGCATGAAGGAGTGAATGTCCGCATCCGTCATAAATGCTGTAATAAAGTGTTCCCAAACCTCAAAGAACTTCCCCGTTTGTGCTTCTTTGTTATAAATCATTGCTATTTTATCCAGCACCATATGCTCCCTGACCGTCTGATTCACCATCTTCATCTACGGGGTTTTTGCTTTAAAGGGGTTGTCTCGCTACATCGATTCATCTTACCTCAGTCCTGTTTTCTTGGTTTCATTTTGAATTCAGGGGCGTTTTTACTGGCTTCTATTAGGCTGCAGGAGAAGCCAGGTCTGTAGCTATAGCAACCAGTGCTGGCAGCCTATCAGGAGAGGTCAAACAGGTCTGTAGCTATAGCGACCTGAGGAGCTGATGCAGCCCATACAAGAGGGGATATCTCAGAATAGGTAGGACGCTGTTAATGGACACTGTTAAGTGACTTGTTTTTGCAAGATCTTTAACATAAAAAGCAATCCTTGTAGCGAGACAACCCCTTTAAGCCATTCCTGAAGCAAACACCTCTTGGCTGCCAATATAAATATATGTATGAGTTTATACCACTTTCTTGGTCTCCTCTCACCCATCCCCTCCGGGAGACCATGAAACAAAAGTGCGTGAGGGGATAGTGGGATATTCAGACAGTTTATGTCGTAGCATCTGAACAAATTCAGACCAAAATCTTTGTGTGTCTGGACAAGACCAGATGCCGTGTTTTAGATCCGTGAGAGGTTTTGTACATTTCGGGCACGCCACAATCCGGTCCGGGAAGGATGGGCGAGGTAAAATATTAAACCCATATATGGCTCTATGTTCTAACCTAAAGTAGGTGTCCCTCCATGCCTCATTAACCAGGGCCTTTCTTACCTGATTCCACCCCTCTAAAACCCCTTTGGCTATGTCAGTGTCTGGGAAATCTCGTTCCCATTTCTTAAACAGTATGCCTGATGTTGGATCCTCAAAAGGACAACGGAGTCCTGCATACAGCTGAGATAGGGTATGGGGCACTGCCGTAGATTTCGCCAGATTATCAACGAAAGTGGTTCTAGTCAAATTAACCATCTCCCCAACTCTTCCCTTCAGAAAACTTATGATCTGCCTGTATTCCAAGAACTTTGTCTGGTCAATGCTGTATTTTCCCTGAACTTCTCCAAAAGAGAGAAACCTTCTTTCCTGTTGGTGAATTAACGAGATTGCCTGGTGAACCCCCTTCTCCTTCCACTGCCTTAAACTTGCCTGATTCTGTCCCGGGAGGAATTCTGGGTGTCCTTCCCATGTTAAATAACCACTAAACTGGCACGGGAGTTTAAATAATTTCCTAGCCGCCTTCCAGGCTCCTATTGTATCTCGTGCTATCAAACTTAGACGTGCTACCCTAGGGAGTGCAGCGTATGGAGTGTGCAAAAGCGCATTGAGGTTCCAAGGGGCCATTAAATCTCTTTCTAGAGCCAAATTAGAAAAGAAGGAAGTTCCCTTGATCCAGTCTAGCCCGTGTCGGAGCAATTTCCATGTATTGTATTGCCCTTGAATAATACCACCACACCATAACCACATATCACCACCACATAGTGCCTGAATAATACCACCACACCATGATCACAAATCACCACCACATAATAACTGAATATTACCGCCACACCAATACTGACTATAAACCATTACACGTTGCACACATTTAAGTGATTACAGTTCAGGAACATTTAGTGACTCACAGGGGACATTTCTCCAATAAGTCGTTCACGTTTCCTTTTCTTCTCCATCTGGTCCACACCACCATGCCAACTTCTCCTGACCAACACTCCTCCCTAAAGATTTGGATACAAATATCTTAGAATCCTCACTTTTCCAGCAACTCCTTACTTATAGGTATATAAGTCCCTTCAGTTAGGTAGTTGTATAGGTCCCCTCAGTTAGGTAGCTCTATATCTCCCCTCATAAGATAGGAAGCTCTATAGGTTCCCTCAGTTAGGTAGGTACATCATATATGGGCCCCTCAATTAGGTAGGTATATCATAGTTGCCAACTTTTGAAAATGAAAAAGCAGGAGACATTAGCGGGCGGCGCGCCGCGGCAAAAATTTGCATGGACACGCCCATCTTGCCGGTATGCCACGACCCCTTCAAAAAGCCACACCTACTCCACCTAACTGCATAACGGATTTGGAAGAAAGCCAGGTAGATGCCCTTATAGCCAGGTAGTAGCCCCCCATAACCAGGTAGTGCCCCTTACAGGCAGGTAGATGCCCCCTTGTAGCCAAATAGATGCCCTCTCTGTAGCCAGGTAGAGCCAAATTTGTAGCCAGGTAGATGCCCCCCTTTGTTAGCCAGGTAGATGCCCCCCATTGTTTGCCAGGTAGTGCCCCCATTGTTTGCCCGGTAGATGCCCCCATTGTTTGCCAGGTAGTGCCCCCTCTGTTGGCCAGGTAGATGCCCCCATTGCTTTCCAGGCAGTGCCTCCTCTGTTGCCAGTAGATGCCCCCATTGTTTGCCAGGTAGTGCCCCCTCTGTAGCCAGGTAATGCCCCCATCGTTAGCCGGGGAGTGCCCCATTGTTAGCCAGGTAGTGCCTCCAATTGTTGCCAGGTGACCCCCATTGTAGCCAGGTAGTCCCCCCCCTTGTAGCCAGGTAGTACCCCCTTTAGTAGCCAGGTAGTACCCCCTTTAGTAGCCAGGTAGTGCCCCCATTAGTAGCCAGGTAGTGCCTCCATTGTTCCAAGGTAGTGCCCCCCATTGTAGCCAGGTAGTGCCCCCATTGTAGCCAGGTAGTGTCCCCATTGTTAGCCAGGTAGTGCCCTCTCTGTTGCCAGGTAGTGCCCCCCATTGTTAGCCAGGTAGTGCCCCCTCTGTTGCCAGGTATTACCCCCATTGTAGCCAGGTAGACCCCCCATTGTAGCCAGGTAGACCCCCCATTGTAGCCAGACAGTGCCCCCCTAAAACTAATAAAAATAAAATAATAAAATCCACTTACCTGACCAGGCTCCTGCAGAGCGGCCGCTCCGGACGATCTCCTCAGCAGTGTCACAGGGGAAGTGAGTGCAGCCGCGCGTCACTTCCCCTGTGACGCTGACGTGTGTACGGCGCACAGCGGCGCCGGACATACAGGGGGAGGAGGCAGGAGGGAGCGCTCCCTCCTGCCTCCTCCCTGCTCAGCGAGGTTCCGGACGGGTGAAGCGGGCGCAGCGCCCGCTTCACCCACCTGTGGGAACGGACCGGCGGTGCCAGAGTAGCGCACCAGCGCTGCTCTGGACCCGCGGTCATTTAAAGGACCCCCGCCGCCTGCTGGCGGCGGGAGGAATGCCAACTCCCCCGGGAGGGCGGGGGGGGGGACCCCAAATAGCGGGACCCCCCCCGCCAAAAACGGGACAGTTGGCATGTATGAGGTATATACATATGGGCCCCTCAGGAAGTTAGATATATGGACCCCTCAGTTAGGTAGGTATATGTGGGCTCCTCAGAAAGGTATATATATAGGCTCCTCAGGTAGTTATATATATATATGGGTCTCTCAGGCAAGTCATATATATATATAGGTCCCACAGGCAGGTGTGTGTGTATGCATATATATACCTGCCTGAGGGGCCCATATATATACACACCTGCCTGAATCACAGATCCGAATTGTCCCGCCCATAGACACAGAGAGAGCAGGGGCTCGGCTAGTCCGTTCCCAGCAGCGCCGGAGATGTAAGTGAGAATGTATTGAGCGCCGCTGGGAAGCGCAGCTGCGGGCCCCCTCTTTCCACCAGCAAGTCCCCCTCTCTTCTAAAGCAGTGCTGTCGGTCTGGGGGCCCACCAAAGGATTCTGAGATCCTCCGGTGGGCCAGTCTGGCGCCGGCGACTGCTACCTCTGCACCCCCTGCAGCTCCAACCCTGGCTTCTCTGTTATTAGCCACTGTGGACTGTAAAGAAGTTGACTATAGGACAGGTGACTACAATCTATTGCTCCCTGTTATCAGACTCTACGGGCTGCAGAGAAGCTGGCTATAGGACAAATGGGTGCAGTCTAGTACTCTCTGTTATCAGCCATTGCATTGCACCGCTGTCCTGATGATAACGATGGACAGGGCATCTTCTGAGCGCTCAGCAGCAGATACACAGCAGCTCAGTGTCGCCCTTTTAAGAGCGCACGTTTTAGTGCCGACTTAAGAACGGTCCCTCCCGTGTACGCATGCTCAGTGCGTGGCTCTGGCCCGGCCGGACTGCTGGCGTTCCAATCACACCTGGAGCGTCCTGTAACCCCCGCACTGACAGGTAGGGGGAGCTCTAGTGACGTCACACTGCACCACCTGCCCTATATACTGCGTGTATGTATATATATCAGTGATGCGGGGGTATATAGATCGGGGGCTGTGTCTATACGGTGTATATAGATAGGGGGCTGTGTCTATACGGTGTATATAGATCGGGGCTGTGTGTATATAGATCGGGGCTGTGTCTATACGGTGTATATAGATCGGGGGCTGTGTGTATATAGATCGGGGCTGTGTGTATACAGTGTATATAGATCGGGGGCTGTGTGTATATAGATCGGGGGCTGTGTGTATACGGTGTATATAGATCGGGGGCTGTGTGTATATAGATAGGGGGCTGTGTGTATATAGATCGGGGGCTGTGTCTATACGGTGTATATAGATCGGGGGCTGTGTGTATATAGATCGGGGGCTGTGTGTATACAGTGTATATAGATCGGGGGCTGTTTGTATATAGTGTATATAGATCGGGGGCTGTGTGTATATAGATAGGGGGCTGTGTGTATATAGATCGGGGCTGTGTGTATATAAATCGGGGGCTGTGTGATTATAGATCGGGGGCTGTGTGTATATGGTGTATATAGATCGGGGGCTGTGTGTATATAGATAGGGGGCTGTGTATATAGATCGGGGCTGTGTGTATACGGTGTATATAGATCGGGGGCTGTGTGTATATAGATAGGGGGCTGTGTATATAGATCGGGGGCTGTGTGTATATGGTGTATATAGATAGGGGGCTGTGTGTATATAGATAGGGGGCTGTGTGTATATAGATAGGGGGCTGTGTCTATACGGTGTATATAGATCGGGGCTGTGTATATACAGTGTATATAGATCGGGGCTGTGTGTATATAGATCGGGGCTGTGTGTATACAGTGTATATAGATCGGGGCTGTGTGTATACGGTGTATATAGATCGGGGCTGTGTGTATACGGTGTATATAGATCGGGGCTGTGTGTATATAGATCGGGGGCTGTGTGTATATAGATCGGGGGCTGTTTGTATATGGTGTATATAGATCGGGGGCTGTGTGTATATAGATAGGGGGCTGTGTATATAGATCGGGGGCTGTGTATATAGATCGGGGGCTGTGTGTATATAGATAGGGGGCTGTGTGTATATAGATCGGGGGCTGTGTGTATATAGATAGGGGGCTGTGTCTATACGGTGTATATAGATAGGGGGCTGTGTGTATATAGATAGGGGGCTGTGTGTATATAGATCGGGGGCTGTGTGTATATAGATAGGGGGCTGTGTCTATACGGTGTATATAGATCGGGGGCTGTGTGTATATAGATCGGGGCTGTGTGTATACAGTGTATATAGATCGGGGCTGTGTGTATATAGATCGGGGGCTGTGTGTATACAGTGTATATAGATCGGGGGCTGTGTGTATACAGTGTATATAGATCGGGGGCTGTGTGTATACAGTGTATATAGATCGGGGGCTGTGTGTATATAGATCGGGGCTGTGTGTATACAGTGTATATAGATCGGGGGCTGTGTGTATATAGATCGGGGCTGTGTGTATACAGTGTATATAGATCGGGGGCTGTGTGTATATAGATCGGGGCTGTGTGTATACAGTGTATATAGATCGGGGGCTGTGTGTATATAGATCGGGGGCTGTGTCTATACGGTGTATATAGATCGGGGCTGTGTGTATATAGATCGGGGGCTGTTTGTATATGGTGTATATAGATCGGGGGCTGTGTATATAGATCGGGGGCTGTGTGTATATGGTGTATATAGATCGGGGGCTGTGTGTATACGGTGTATATAGATCGGGGGCTGTGTGTATATAGATAGGGGGCTGTGTGTATACAGTGTATATAGATCGGGGGCTGTGTGTATATAGATCGGGGCTGTGTCTATACGGTGTATATAGATAGGGGGCTGTGTCTATACGGTGTATATAGATAGGGGGCTGTGTCTATACGGTGTATATACACTCACCGGCCACTTTATTAGGTACACCATGCTAGTAACGGGTTGGACCCCCTTTTGCCTTCAGAACTGCCTCAAATCTTCGTGGCATAGATTCCACAAGGTGTTGCAACGATGCTCAATTGGTACCAAGGGGCCCAAAGAGTGCCAAGAAAATATTCCCCCACACCATGACACACCACACCACCAGCCTAAAACCGTTGATACAAGGCAGGATGGATCCATGCTTTCATGTTGTTGACGCCAAATTCTGACCCTACCATCCTATTGTCGCAGCACAAATCGAGACTAAACAGACCAGTAAACTTTTTTACAATCTTCTACTGTCCAATTTCGATGAGCTTGGGCAAATTGGAGCCTCATTTTCCTGGTCTTAGCTGAAAGGAGTGGCACCCGGTGTGGTCTTCTGCTGCTGTAGCCCATCTGCCTCAAAGTTGGCCGTACTGTGCGTTCAGAGATGCTCTTCTGCCTACCTTGGTTGTAACGGGCGGCTATTTGAGTCACTGTTGCCTTTCTATCAGCTCGAACCAGTCTGCCCATTCTCCTTTGACCTCTGGCATCAACAAGGCATTTCCCCGCCCACAGGACTGCCGCTCACTGGGATGTTTTTTCTTTTTCGGACCATTCTCTGTAAACCCTAAGATGGTTTGTGCGTGAAAATCCCAGGAGATCAGCAGTTTCTGAAATACTCAGACCAGCCCTTTTGGCACCAACAACCATGCCACGTTCAAAGGCACTCAAATCACCTTTCTTCCCCATACTGATGCTCGGTTTGAACTGCAGGAGATTGTCTTGACCATGTCTACATGCCTAAATGCACTGAGTTTGCCAGCCATGTGATTGGCTGATTAGAAATTTAAGTTGTTTTTTAAAAGATGCAGTTGACAGGTGTTACCTAATAATAAGTGGCCGGTGAGTGTAGATCGGGTCTGTGTTTATACGGTGTCTATAGATGGGGGCTGTGTGTATATTGTTTATTTAGTTCGGGGTCTGTGTGTATATAGATCGGGGCTGTTTGTATATGGTGTATATAGATCGGGGGCTGTGTGTATACGGTGAATATAGATCTCCTTAGGGAGATTTGAAATTGCCTTTTGCACTCCTCGGAGCATCTACATATCACAGGGCATTATGGGAATGAGATGAGAAGCTCAAACACCCTCTATTGGATGTAACAAATCCTCAATTTGCTTTTGACCAACTCTGCTTTTGATCACTCTGCTCTGTACTGATGAGGGGCAAACACCCCAAAACGGGCCGTTACAGAGGGGTTATTGTTTGGGCTAAATACCTTTTGTTTTTCCAAAGACCCAGGGGGAAAAAAGCAATTTGAGGTTTGTTACATCCAACAAGGGCGCTTGACTTCTGCCCCTTTTTCCCATAATGCCTTGTGATTAACTGTAGTGAGTCTATACAATAATGGGCTTCTCTCTTTGACTTCTTTTTTGTTCAATTATCTTTTCGCTTGTTATTGCACTGTTTGACAAAACTAAGGGGGACGAGGAGACAGCACCGGGGGTTAAACAATCACTCAGCGTGATTGTGTGTGATTTTAAGGAGTACAGAGACAGGGAAAAAACCCAACCGGGGGTTCAACCCCTCCCTCGCAGTGATTTGTGGTATTACTAAGGAGTACAGAAACGGGAGTAGAATGACAGCACCGGGGGGTTGAACACCGCTCAGCAGTGAGTGGTGTTTACTAAGGAGTACAGAGGACGGGAGTAAATGACAGCCCGGGGGTTAACCCTCCTCAGCAGTAGTGTGTGGGATTACTAGGCAGGAATAGACTGACAGTAGCTGCCTGAGAGGAGATGCGATCAACTGAGGACCTTCGTCACTGGTCGTATCCCCTGGAGACGAGCTCTACACAATGGATCACTAAGGGAGCAGCTAAAACAAAAATAGTTCAGAATTTATTTTATAATGGTGAATCTCTCGGCAGTGAGTTTGTGTGATTACTAAGGAGTACAGAGGACAGGATAGAATACAGCAGGGGGTTTTTAACACTCGCTCACCTTGAGTGTTGTGATTACAAAGAAGAAAGGGGACGGAGTAAATGACAGCACCGGGGGTAAAACACTCCTCAGCATGAGTGTGTGTGATTACTAAGCAGGGAAGAGACTGACGGTAGTGGCCTGAAAGGTGATATCTGAGCATGTGTGGCCAGGACTGAGGAGCCCTTGTCACTGGTCGTATCCCCTGGAGACGAGCTCTACACTATGGATCATAAGGAACAGCTAAAAAAAATTTTTGTGCAGAAATTTTTAATAATGATGAAAGGTGCAAATGTTTATTATTTAATTTTCAATGTTCCCGCATCAATGTTACTTGGGGGGCAAAGCCGGGGCCCGCCGGACACAGTGCTTTGCAAAGGGGGCAGGGGTCCCCCGGATAATCTCTGCCGGAGTTGTTGAGGAAAAGGGGGATTATGGGCCAGGTCTGGACCCGAGGGGTGCACTGACGGGTCATGGACGTGACGGGGGCCACACGACCCTGATCTATTATAGGGGTCGCCCACTAATTGCATTAACCCACTGGGCCCCACAACCTGCTGATTCCTCCTCAACATCAGGCGCACGGTATAGAGGTGGTCGCACGTGCGCTGCACCATCCACAGCCTGCGGGTAATGGAGGAGCAGCAGTGCTGTCTGGGAAACAATGTGTCCCTTTTTTTGCTACATTGTAACAAGAAGCTTTCATGTATCCAGATCCACATAGAGAGGACAAAGCTTTCTAGCTCGTTGGGTTGAGCAGTAGATGTCTGGATCCCACCAGCTGGAAGACCCCGACTCTGGAGCAGCCTCGTACCCTGGGTCCTGCAGGTAAATTCACTCTAATCTAGCACTGATGGATATTACAGGATGTAACTCAGGATCAGTGCAGGATAAGTAATGTATGTACAGTGACTGCACCAGCAAATAGTGAGTGCAGCTCTGGAGGATAATACAATGTAACTCAGGATCAGTACAGGATAATAAGATGTACAAGTGGTGCACCACAGAAAAGTGAGTGCAGCCTGGAGGTAATACAGGGTGTAACTCATTAGTACAAAAGTAATGTATGTACACATAGACTGCACCAGCAAAAATAGTGAGCGCAGCTGGAAGATAATACGGGATATAACCGGATCAGTAAGAAAGTAATGATTACTAGTGACTGCACCAGCAGAATAGTGAGTGCAGCTTGGAGGATAATGGGGGATGGAACTCGGATCAGTACGGATAAGAATGTATTTACACAGTGACTGCACCGAAAGAATAGTGACTGCAGCTCTGAGTAAAATACGGGGATTAACCGGATCGTCAGGATAAGTAATTATGTAACAGCGACGCCCCCAAGAATATGAGTGCCTTGGAGGAAAAATACGGATGTAATCAGGATCAGTACAGATAATAAGTATGACACATTTCTGCCCACAAATAGTGACTGCACTCGGGGGTATAATACGGGAAATTAACTCAGGTCAGTACAGGATAATAATGATCTACAAGTACGCCCCCAAAAAATAGTGGTTCACTCTGAGGATAATACAGGTGAAACTCAGGATCAGTAAAATAATTAATTGTATGTACAGGATTGCACCACAAAATAGTGATGCGCTCTGGGTATAATACAGGATTAATCAGGGCAGTAAAAGAATAATTAATGTATGTCATACTGCACCAGCAGAAATGAGTGAGCTCTGGAGCTAATACGGATGTAACTCAAATCAGAAAGGGATAATAATTTATGTACAGTGACTGCACCAGCAAATAGTGAGAGCAGCTCTGGAGGATAATGAAGGTTAAATCAGGATCAAACGAATAAGTTGTATGAAATCATGACTGCCCAGCAGAAAGTGAGTGCACTCGGGTATAATACAGGATGAAAAACTCTGATCAGACTAAAATGTAATGTTTACACAGTACTGCACCAGCAGAATATTTGAGTGCAGCTCGGGGGAAATACAGATGAAAACTCGGATCAGTACAGAAAAGTAATGTATGTACACAGGACGCCCCCAAAAAGTGAGGCGCTCTGGGATAATACAGGAGGTAATTCAGGATCATACAGGAAAAGTAATGTATTAAAATGACTGCACCACAGAATATGGTCAGTTGGAGGATAAAAACGGGATTAACTCAGGACAGACAGGATAAGTAATGATTACAGTGACTGCCCACAAATAGTGGTGCATCGGGAGGAAAATTTACGGATGTTACTCAGGATCGTACAGGAAAGTAATTATTACAGTGACTGCACCAGCAAAAGTGAGCGCGCATGGGGGGGATAATACGGGAGTAACTGGGATCTACAGGATAAGTAATTATGTACATGACTGCACCGCAGAAATGTGGTGCAGCTCGGGGGGAAATAGCACAGGTTTTATCTCAGGATGGGTAAAGGATAAGAAAGTATGTACTGACTCACCAGCAGAATAGTATGCAGCTCTGGATATAATACAGGATGAACGCAGGATCAGTACAGGATAAGAAATTATGCACAGTGACTGCCCCAGCAAAAAGGGGACGCACCGGGAGGACAATACAGGATGTAACTCAGGTCAGTACAGGATAAGTAATTTTATGTACATGACTGCACCACAGAAAGTGGGCAGCCGGGAGTATAATACAGGTGTAAGCAGATCAGTACAGGATAAGAAATGTATGTACACAGTGACTGCCCCAGCGAAAGTAGCGCAGCCTGAGGAAAATACAGGAGTAACTCAGGACATACAGGAAAAAAATGTATGTACATGACTCACCAGCAGAATAGTGAGTGCAGCTCTGGAGGATAATACAGGATGAAAACCCGGATCGTACAGGATAAGTAATGAGTAAAGTGACTGCCCCAGCAAAATAGTGACGGCTCTGGGGGTAAACAGGATGTAACTTGGATCTGTAAGGATAATAATGTTTTTTCCCATTGACCCTACAATTTTTGCGAAGATTCTGTATGTAATAGCTAAAATAATGAAATCTTGAATTCTCTTTGTGGACAGGTTCTGGCTTCATGCTTCGGACAGCAGTGACTACCCATGATCCTCTATGCCTGCATCGTAAGGCTGCAGGACGGTCTTCCGCTCTCGGCTTCCACCGATTTCCACCCAAACAAGCAAGTGTTGGAGTGCAAGAGATGGCTGAGGAGGATATGTGTGGACCTGTCCCAGCAGCCGGCCAGGGGCACTGCCAGGGTGTGGGACCTCAGCATACGGGTTTTTGATTTTTGCGGGGACCTTCTGTTTTAGGAGGGTTTTTACTTGTATCCGGGTTTCAGGGCCCCCAGTGTCCTTTTTTTTACTTTTGGGGGACTTTTAAAATTTTTATCACCCTGGAGATCAAGGGTTTTGTCTAGACTGGTTTAACAATGCAAAAATCCCGAAACGTGATTAGGTAAAAATTGTATCTTGAAAATTTTTAAGGTTTGTTCTTTTGTACAAGAAATTTAAGGAACACTCCAGGCAAAATTCACACACAGCATCATGCCCAGTCTACGGGGGGGGGGGTGAGGAACATGTTCTTAAAGTGTAATGTACATACCCCAGTAGAATGGGGCAGGGCTGGGACAACAGGTAGGCAGAGGTAGGCAGTCGCCTGGGACATCCTATCTTTGCCTATCAATAAGGGGAAACGTAGGGAAGGGGCTTGGGGAGCTGGGGCCCAAATTCCAAAACACGGCTTTTAAATTTAAAGCGGGGCTAGGAGAGCCCCAAAATTCCCTTCGTTTAACTATTTTATATGCTGGGTTTTAAATTGTGCCCAAAAGGGCATCTTGTAGTTTTTTCAGGAGTTTGGGAAACGCCCCCTTTTAAAAGTGTAATGTACATACCCCAGTAGAATGGGGCAGGGCTGGGACAACAGGTAGGCGGGGTAGGCGTCGCCCGGGGAATCCTTCTTTGCCAAATTCAAAAAGGGGTTTCCCAAATAGGGAGGGGCTTTGGAGCTGTGTCCATTCCATACACGGCTTTTAGTTACACGGGACTAAAAGGCTCCAATCCCGGGGTCGTTTAACTATTAATGCTGGGGTTAAGGATAAAACGTTGTTTTTTATGCGGAAATTTGGACGCTCCCTCCCTCCTCCCAATCGACTTCCCCTCAACACAATTGCAGAGTGCCGACCAGCAATCACGGCAGCCGGGAGCCTGAGACCCACAGACCTGGCATCTCACTGCCTGTATTGCCCCCTGCCAGAGGCAAGAAGTAAAGGAGCGTGACAGCACACTGTTCTGAAAACTTAGTTTTGCAGAAATGGTAAAAAGTGTTTGTGTCCTCTAGTGGTCATTACCTTAGAAGACTAGAATTACAAGTAAAACAAAGTTACATATAAATGTTATATATATGTGTAATTACATGTAGTAAAACATTATAGTTTTGTGTGTGTGTATAATGTGTATTAAAAAGTGTAGACATTATATATATACTTCCACACCCGAAAAAACCCATGTATAAAGTACTTTTTTCCCCCACTGTGTGTTTTGTGTGTTGTGTGTGGTGTGTGGTGT
The DNA here is from genome assembly GCA_025379985.1 of Phyllomedusa bahiana. Taxonomy (NCBI): domain Eukaryota; kingdom Metazoa; phylum Chordata; class Amphibia; order Anura; family Hylidae; genus Phyllomedusa; species Phyllomedusa bahiana. The sequence continues at coordinate 41,158 of JAODAL010025733.1, read as the reverse complement.
AATATATTATTAAATATATATTTTTAAATTATATATAATACACACACCACACGTGGGAAAATTTTACTATACACTGGTGATTTTGCGAGTGTGGATAGATAATAAATAATATTAAATATTATATATATATAATAACATTGTAATTTCTTTTTATTTTTAAAATTTTCTATCTTCAAAGGGTTTGATGACCACTAGAGGACACAAATCACTTATACACTATTCTGCAATACTAATGTAATGTCATAGTTGCCAACTTTTGAAAGAGGAAAAGCAGGAGATAGAGGAGGGTGTCAAAAAAATTTGCATGGACACGCCTATCTTGTTGGTGTGCCACACCCCTTCAAAAAGCCACACCCGCTCCGCCTAACGCATAAGGGCTTTGGAAAAAGCCACGTAGATCCCTTTTATAGCCGGTAGACCCCCCCATAACCGGATCCCCTTTTTACGGAGGAATCCCTCCCTTTGTTAGCCAGGTAGTTGCCCCCCTTTTTTAGCCTGGTAGTTGCCCCCTTTTTTAGCCGGTATTGCCCCCCTTTGTTGCCGGGTAGTTGCCCCCCTTTGATAGCCAGGGGATCCCCCCTTTTTTGTTAGCCGGGTAGTTGCCCCCTTTTGTTAGCCAAAGGGTTTTTGCCCCCTTTTTTGTTAGCCAGTAGTTGCCCCCCTTTGATAGCCAGGTAGTTGCCCCCCTTTGATAGCCAGGTAGATGCCCCATATAGCTAATAAAAATAAAATAATAAAAGCCACTCCCTCACCGGGCTCCGTGTAACGCGGCCAGTTTTCCGGACATCCAGGCCGATCCCCAGCTTCGCGGGGGGAGTGAGTGCAGCCGCGCGTCACTCCCCTCGCCGCTGCCCGTTGTACGGCGCACCCCGGGCCTGTTCATTACAGGGGGAAAGGGGAACATCCCCTCCGCCTTCCCGCACTGGGACGCGAGGGTGGGTGACGGGCGCCCTCGCCTTTAGTACGGGCCTGGGGGCGAGGAGTAGTGCTGGGCCTACTCACGCCCCGGGTCCCCCCGCGCCTGCTTTCGGGGGAGGTTCGCCAAATCTGCTGGGTGGCGGGGGGACCCCCATTAGCGGGACCCCCCTCCAAAACGGGGGAGTTGGCTGTATGATATGTGTGTGTGTGGTGGGTTTTAATATGTGTTGTAAATTAGATAAATTTTAAACTACACATTTACAACACAAATACACACACACATTCTCACGGTGGGGAAAATTATTACTTGATACACTGGTGATTTTGCGAGTGTGGATATATATATATATATATATATATCTACACGTTTACATACACAGACAAACACACACATATATATATATATATATATATATATATATATATATACGCACACATACACACAGTGGGGAAAATAAATACTTTATACACGGGTATTTTGCGAGTTTTTCCCCCCACAGAATGGAAGGTCTGTAATTTTTTTTCGTGGGCACTTCAACTGTGAGAGACAGAACTAAAAAAATCCCGAAAATCACATTGTAAGATTTTTGTGTTTTTTCGCAATACAAAGTATTTATCACCAAACCGGCAGCGAGAATTCTGCCCTCACAGACCGTTAGTTTTTTTTTATGAGAAGCCGCCTACTCTGCATCATTTCCCCATTAACTGTTTGAAAAGTTCCCGAAAAAAGACACCTGTCCATATGCTCAATCAATCACACTCCAACCTCTCCACCATTGCCAGGACCAAAATGCTGTCTAAGGACACCACGGTCACAATCGTAGACCTGCACAAGGCTGGGATGGGCGACAGGACAATAGGCAGCAGCTTGGTGAGAAGGAGACAACTGTTGGTGCGCACTTATAGAAATGGAAAGAAGCACAAGGACTGTCAGTCTTCCTGGGACTGGGGCTCCTGCAAGATCTCGCCTCGTGGGGTAAGAATGATTCTGAGAAAGGTCAGGAATCAGCTCGGGAAGACCTGGTCAGTGACCTGAAGAGAGCTGGGGCCACAGTCTCACAGATTACTGTTAGTAACACACTGCGCCATCATGGATTATAATCCTGCAGAGCACACACGGTCCCCCTGCTCACGCCAACACATGTCCAGGCCCATTCACCAATGACCATCTGGATGATCCAGAGGAGGCGGGAGAAGGTCATGTGTTCAGATGAGACCAAATTAGAACTTTTTGGTATCATCTCCACTCGCAGTGTTTGGAGGAAGAAAAAGGCTGAGCACAACCCCAAGACACCATTCCCACCGTGAAGCCTTTTTTTTTTGGGGGGGGGGCGCATCATACTTTGGGGAAGCTTTTCTGCAAAGGGGAAAGGACGACTGCACCCTATTAAAGGGAGGATGGATGGGGCCATGTATCGCCAGATTTTGGCCAATAATCTCCATCCCTCAGTAAGAGCATTGAAGATGGGTCGTGTCTGGGTCTTCCAGAAGGACAGTGACCCGAAACACACGCCAAAGGGCAGCTAGGGAGCGGCTCGTAAAGAAGCATTTCAAGGTCCTGGAGTGGTAGAGCCGGTCTCCAGATCTGAACCCAATGTAAAGTCTATGAAACTGAATGTAGCCCAGAGACAGCCCCGAAAACTGGAGAAGATCTGTGTGGAGAAGTCGGCCACAATCCCTGCTGCAGTGTGTGCAAACTGGGGCAAGAACTACAGGGAACGTCCGACCTCTGTAACTGCAAACAAAGGTTTCTGGACCAAATAATAAGTTCTGTTTTTCTATTGTATCAAATACTTATTTTGCGTAATAAAATGCAAATTATTTAAAAATCCTAAAATACTTTTTTTTTTTAGACTCTGTTTATCACAGTTGAAGTGAACCTACGATAAAAATTACAGACTTCCCCATTCTTTGCAGGTGGGAAAACATGCAAAAAATGTATGAACTACTTATTTTCCCCACTGTATATACCGCACCTCCTATGTGACCTGGCTGGGGCGGGCGCGGCTGAGACGTCGTGCGTCAGGTCAGGGATTTACATTTTTCCTTGTCGGGTGCCACTTGCCCCGTTTTCCTAGGACGCCAAAATGCCTTGTCCTGGCCCTGAGAAGGGGGCATCACATAACATTATGTAACATTATGGGGCTATGTCAGCTATGGGGCATCCCATATATCTCCCACTCATGTGTTTGTTGTCCCCCAGTTTCTGCTCGGCAGGTGACGTCTCCTCCATGACCATCTGCTCCAGCAGTTACCCGTCGGCTGCGGCGTTCTCCTTCCTGGAGGAGCTCATCTGGGAGTTCTCGTCCTTGTACAGTAGCACCGCGATAGCCCTGGCATCCAGACCGTACGCCTTCCTGGAGTTCGGTGAGTACGGTCGATCATTGGAATCCAGCAGAGCAGAAAGCTTTCCTCCATCTTGTATCAGTGGGATCTGGGAGAGGCCAGATTATCAGACATTCTGGATTATTACAAAATCAGTTTACATCAAGGTGAAGGAACAACTAGGAATTCTTATCCCCGTTTCATTGCCCATCAGGGTAGAGATCTATGGTCCAGAGTCTGTGGATGGATCATAAAAGCTGTAGAGGATTTAAGTATCAAATGGTGCCATTCATCACACCATGAAATTAATACGGACCCTGAATCAGACCTCCTAAACTAACACAGATCTCACATCAAACCCCCTAAAGTAACATAGACCCCAGACCCTCTGAGCTAATACAGACTACAGACATGACCCCCTGAACTAATACCCCAGACCAGACCCCTAAAATAATGGACCCCAGACCCCCTAAACTAATACAGACTCCAGACCAAACCCCTTAAGTTAAAGCAGACTCCAGACTAGACTCCCTAAGTAGACCGCCTAAGCTAATACAGACTCCAGACCAGATCCCTAAACTAATACAGACTCCAGGCCAGACCCCTGAGCTAATACAGACTCCAGGCCAGACCCCTGAGCTAATACAGACTCCAGGCCAGACCCCTCACCTAATACACACTCCAGGCCAGACCCCTGAGCTAATACAGACTCCAGGCCAGACCCCTGAGCTAATACAGACTCCAGGCCAGACCCCTGAGCTAATACAGACTCCAGACCAGACCCCCTGAGCTAATACAGACCCCAGACCAGATCCCTAAACTAATACAGACTCCAGACCAGATCCCTAATCTAATACAGACTCCAGACCAGACCCCTAAACTAATACTGACTCTAGGCCAGACCCCTGAGCTAATACAGACTCCAGACCAGATCCCTAAACTAATACAGACTCCAGACCAGATCCCTAAACTAATACAGACTCCAGACCAGACCCCCTAAACTAATACAGACTCCAGACCCCCTAAACTAATACAGACTCCAGACCAGACCCCCTAAACTAATACAGACTCCAGACCAGACCCCCTAAACTAATACAGACCCCAGACCAGATCCCTAAACTAATACAGACCCCAGACCAGATCCCTAAACTAATACAGACCCCAGACCAGATCCCTAAACTAATACAGACCCCAGACCAGACTCCTCAACTAATACTGACCCCAGACCAGGCCCATAAACTAATACAGACCCCAGACCAGACCGCCTAAACTAATACAGAACCCAGACCAGACCCCCTAAACTAATACAGACCCCAGACCAGACCCCTAAACTAATACAGACCCCAGACCAGACCCCTAAACTAATACAGACCCCAGACCAGACCCCCTAAACTAATACAGACCCCAGACCAGACCCCCTAAACTAATACAGACCCCAGACCAGACCCCCTAAACTAATACAGACCCCAGACCCCATAAACTAATACAGAATCCAGACCCCTAAACTAATACAGACCCCAGACCAGACCGCCTAAACTAATACAGACCCCAGACCAGACCGCCTAAACTAATACAGACCCCAGACCAGACCGCCTAAACTAATACAGATCCCAGACCAGACCCCTAAATTGAAACAGACACCAGACCCCTAAATTGATACAGACTCCAAAACAGACCCCCTAAACTAATAAAAACCCCTTAACTAATACAGACTCCAGACCCCAGACCAGACCCCCTAAACTAATACAAACCCCAGACCAGACTCCCTAAACTAATACAGACTCCAGACCAGACTCCCTAAACTAATACAGACCCCTAAACTAATACAGACCCCAGACCAGACCCCCTAAACTAATACAGACTCCAGACCAGACCCCTAAACTAATACAGACTCCAGACCAGACCGCCTAAACTGATACAGACTCCAGACCGGACCCCCTAAACTGATAGACCCCAAACCAGACCCCCTAAACTAATACAGATCCCAGACTCCCTAAACTAATACAGATCCCAGAGCCCATAAACTAATACAGACCCCCCAAACTAATACAGACCCCAGACCAGACCCCCTAAACTAATACAGACCCCAGACCAGACCCCCTGAACTGATACAGACTCCAGTCCCCCGGACCGGATACAGACTCCAGTCCCCCTGAACTGATACAGACTCCAGTCCCCCTGACCTGATACAGACTCCAGTCCCCCTCAACAGAAACAGACAACAGTCCCCCTGAACTGATACAGACTCCAGTCCCCCTGAACTGATACAGACTCCAGACCCGACCCCAAAAACAGATACAGACACCAGACCCGACCCCCTTAACCTGATACAGCCTCCAGACCCGACCCCCTTAAACTGATACAGATCCCAGACCAGACCCCTAAATTGAAACAGACTCCAGACCAGACCCCCTAAACTAATACAGACCCAGACCAGACCTCTTAAACTGATACAGACACCAGACCAGACCTCTTAAACTGATACAGACACCAGACCAGACCCCTTAAACTGATACAGACTCCAGACCCGACCCCCTTGAACTGATACAGACTCCAGACCCGACCCCTTAAACTGATACAGACTCCAGACCCGACCCCCTTAAACTGATACAGACTCCAGACCCGACCCCCTTAAACTGATACAGACTCCAGACCCGACCCCCATAAACGATCAACTAAACCCCCTTAAACTGAACATCCAGACCCGACCCCCTTAAACTGATACAGACCCCAGACCAGATCCCTAAACTAATACAGACTCCAGACCAGACCCCCTTAAACTGATACAGACTCCAGACCCGACCCCCTTAAACTGATACAGACTCCAGACCCGCCCCCCTTAAACTGATACAGACTCCAGACCCGACCCCCTTAAACTGATACAGACTCCAGACCCGACCCCCTTAAACTGATACAGACTCCAGACCCGACCCCCTTAAACTGATACAGACTCCAGACCCGACCCCCTTAAACTGATACAGACTCCAGACCCGACCCCCTTAAACTGATACAGACTCCAGACCCGACCCCCTTAAACTGATACAGACTCACAGACCCGACCCCCTTAAATAACTGATACAGACTCCAGACCCGACCCCCTTAAACTGATACAGACTCCAGACCCGACCCCCTTAAACTGATACAGACTCCAGACCCGACCCCCTTACACTGATACAGACTCCAGACCCGACCCCCTTAAACTGATACAGACTCCAGACCCGACCCCCTTAAACTGATACAGACTCCAGACCCGACCCCTTAAACTGATACAGACTCCAGACCCGACCCCCTTAAACTGATACAGACTCCAGACCCGACCCCCTTAAACTGATACAGACTCAGACCCGACCCCCTTAAACTGATACAGACTCCAGACCCGACCCCCTTAAACTGATACAGACTCCAGACCCGACCCCCTTAAACTGATCTCCAGACCCGACCCCCTTAAACTGATACAGACTCCAGACCAGACCCCATAAACTGATACAGACTCCAGACCCGACCCCCTTAAACTGATACAGACTCCAGACCCGACCCCCTTAAACTGATACAGACTCCAGACCCGACCCCCTTAAACTGATACTTAATCCAGACCAGACCCCCTTAAACTGATACAGACTCCAGACCCGACCCCCTTAAACTGATACAGACTCCAGACCCGACCCCCTAAACTAATACAGACCCCAGACCAGACCCCCTTAACTAATACAGACTCCAGACCCGACCCCCCTAAACTAATACAGATATCCTTGTCTACATGTTCGTCCTCTCGTCTCTCTGTTGCAGACAGTGTCATACAACGAGTGAAGCACAATTATAACTACGGCGCCAGTCCGCCGATACACCTGGACCCCAGCGCCGCACCATTCCCTGTGAAGCTCGAGGAGGTAGCAGAGACCAACGGCATCGGGAATGGGCACATACCTCCACAAGTGAGCCCAGGTAGGAGGGGTGTGAGGGCCGGCTAGTGATACCCAACCACTGACTAATCACTGTATACAGAGAGGTTCTACAAGAAGCCAATATATCTGGTGCTTTAATTACTCACTATACTCAAGATCTCTACTCGCTGTCAGATAATAGTCAATAACTTATACAAAACACAGAATACGCGTTGTAACAGTTGTGTCCAGTCTGCACAATGCTCTGAGATAAACACTCCAGCAGCATAGGGATCCCTTCTGTCCTCATAGGTCATCAGAGCTGCCAAACAGATTTCGGGGTTTGAATGTCTTTGAGAAGAATTAAGGCTCCGTGAGTTTTTAGCATCTGGATATCATCAAGAACATTGCTATTCATCAACAGCAAGCAGAGATTTTAAATATAAATATATTCTGTGTACTGTAGTATATGGTATGCTGTATAATGGTGGCTGTATATAGTGTATATAATGAGCTCCCCTATGGTGGCTGTATACCAGTGTATATAGTATATATAATAATCTCTCCCTAGTGGTGGCTGTATAATGGTGGCTGTATATAGTGTATATAATGAGCTCCCCTATGGTGGCTGTATACCAGTGTATATAGTATATATAATAATCTCTCCCTAGTGGTGGCTGTATAATGGTGGCTGTATATAGTGTAAATAATGAGCTCCCCTATGGTGGCTGTATACCAGTGTATATATATATATAATAATCTCATCCCAGTGGTGGCTGTATATAGTGTATATAATGAGGTCCCCTATGGTGGCTGTATACCAGTGTATATAGTATATATAATGGGCTCCCCTAGTGGTGGCTGTATACCAGTGTATATAGTTTATATAATGAGCGCCCCCTAGTGGTGGCTGTATACCAGTGTATGTGTATATAGTGTATATATAATGAGCTCCCCTAGTGGTGGCTGTATACCAGTGTATATAGTATATATAATGAGCTAGTGGTGGCCGTATACAGTAATCTATATGCACTGCTCAAAAAATAAAGGGAACACTTAAACAACACAATGTAACCCCAAGTCAGTCACACGTCTGTGAAACCAACCCGTCCAGTTATGAATCAACACTGAATGAATCAATGTCTCCTGCTGTTGTGCAAATGGAACAGACAACAGGTAGAAATTAGCAAGACAACCCCTATGAAGGAGTGGTGCTGCAGATAGCGACCACAGACCATTTGTTCTCATCTTTTTTGGCTGTTGTTTTGGTCACTTTTGCATTTTGCATGACCAGGCGTTGTAGGTAGGTCATACAGGCACTTGGATGCCACACGCACTACTGAGCCTCATTTCCTTGTCTTGAGGCATTTCCACTGAAGTTGGATCAGCCTGAAATGTGATTTTCCACTTTGATTTTGAGCCTCATTCCACATCCAGACTCCAGGGGCAATTCATTGTGCTTTTCATTGATCTTTTCTATGTTTTAGTGTTCTCAGCACATTCCACGGTGTAATGAATGAAGAATTGACATTGGAATATTCCATTCTTTGAGATCTAGGATGTGGGATTTTAGTGTCCCCCCTTTTTTTTTTTGAGCTGTGTATAATGAGCTCCTCCTGGTGGTGTCTGTATACAGTAATCCATTTGTACTGCGCTCCCCCTACTGCTATCTGCATAATTCATTCTATAGTGATTTTTCCCCTATTGTTTTATGTGTCTCAAAATTAAAAAAAAATTGGGATTTCAAAAACTGCGTCCAATACTGATATCTTGGAAATGAGTTGTAGCAGAAGTGAGGATGAAACGCCATTGAAGTGTCCAGAAGCAGTGATTGGGGCGGTCATTGAGAATTGCAGACTGTGCCTGACTCCTATGTGACTTCTTCCTGGCAGCCAATCGCAGGATGAGCCCGGTGAGCCCGCTGGGCATCCTGTCGCTGACGCTGAACATCATGTGCAGCGCGCTGAGCCTCATCCGCGGAGTCCACCTGGCCGAGCACTCATTCCAGGTAAATGTCATCTCCTCCTGGGAGTCAGCCGTGGGTCTGGTGACGAGTTGGGAAGCTGCAGGAAGGAGACGCAGCAATGTGGCCCCTGGGGATACAAGCAGTGAGGCTGTGGGGCCTCTTCATACAGATCCCACCTGTGTCCTGGATTCTGTCCTAGGACCTCTGTCCTGGATTGCTTCTGCCCATTGATTGGGTTTTGCATCTGAGCGACAGCAGGTACTGTTGCTTTTGGCAGCTTTTAGGGCGGCAGTGGCCTCTTATCACCTGGGCCCCCCCCTGCATATAGTGTGCCCGCTGCTGTCTCCATCTATGAGTAAGGCGCCTTAACACCTTCGGGGCGCAGCTATTTTTTCTCTTTTTGTTTTTTCTCTTTTTTTTCTCCCGCTTTCTAAGGTCCATCATTTTTTTTTTTTTTTTTTTTTTCGTTCACCCAGACAGATGCAGAACAAGATTTATTTTTTTTTTAATGACGTCATTGACAGGACTGTATAATGTACTTGGAAACCCCCCAAAAACTTCCTTGTGGGGTGAAATGTGGGAAAAAAACCCCCGCAATTGCACTACTTTTGCAGGTTTTTATTTTTATGGAGTTCACTGTTCGGTGTAAATAACGTGTTATCTGTTTTCTGCAAATCGGTATGATTCTGGCCATACCAAATTTAATACAGTTTTTATTAAAAAAAAAAAAATCCTTCCGTGAACCACAATTCTTGCATGACGATTTTTTACATTTTTTTTTATTTTTACGGCACTGACCCTCCAGGATAACAAACATGATATTGTATAAGATTGAACCCTATGGATGCAGTGGTTCAAATTATGTTTTTCTTTGTTTGTTTTTTTTCCTTCATTTTTTTGGAGAACTATTAAAAGGGTTTTTTTTTTTTTTTTTTTCATTTTTACAATTTCTTTTATTTTGTATTTTTTTGGGGAACTGTGAAAAGGATTTTTTTGTTTTGTTAATTTTTACAATATTTTTTATCTCAAAGGGCTTTTCTCACCATGCAGAGTCACAGACAGCTTCAGAATCACACGGCCTGGTGTTAAAGCAGTAATTGAGTTCAGACTGAAATCGTCCAATAGGGTCTTCACTTTGGTTTTCTAATTATTATAGCGCGCTTTAGAAAGAAGAGTCAAAACACACAGAGGTTGGTGGTGGTTTTACAGCAGTAATTAGCATATTTAGCTCCTCTAGAACTTGCTGAGTGTTACAGGGACAGAAGTGCAGGAGATTTCATCTATAGTAAACAAAGCTACAGAGCCCCAAGGAGTAAAAACAAGTCTAATCTTGTTAGAGATAAAGAGTTATAGGACATTGCCTGAGAGAGCAGCAGCTCATGTCTCCAATAGCTGATGGACCTATATCTCCAGCATAGTCTGCGATGTTGTTGTTTTATCCTACTAACATGGAGCAGGGGGATAAGCTGAGCGGCCCGTGCAGCCTGCGTTCTCTTCACTTCTTGCATCTGTCCCGATTCTTCCTCTCTTCACAGGACGGGTCTGACAATGCCGGGCGAGTCGCAGCTTTCCTCACCGCGTTTTCTGCAGGAATTTTACAGGTGAGGAGGATCCATGGGAAACCAACTCTACATCTCCGGCCCAGACGTCACCTCTCTTCTCTCCCGGATCCCAGACTGTCTATCGTCCATATCCTCCTTCTCCTAAAACTAAATGTGGAGAAAACAGAACTCATCATCTTCCCACCGTCCCCCTCCCTCCGTCCACCTGATCTCTCTATCACTATCAGCGGCTCTACACCCTCACTGGTCCCGCTAGTCCGCTGCCTTGGGATAAGCTTTGACTCCTCTTTGTCCTTCAAACCCCACATCCAAGCCCTCACCTCTGCTGCCGCCTCCACCTGAGAAATATCTCCCGAATCTGCTCAATCCTTAATTTTGGTAACACAAAAATCATGTCCATGCCCTTGTCATCTCCGCCTAGACTACTGCAACATCCTTCTCTGCGGTTTCCCGTCCAACACTCGTGCTCCCCTTCAATCCATCCTTAACTCTGCCTCTCGTCCCATCCCCCTCTCTCCTCTGTCTCTCCCCCAATCCCTGCATTGGCTCCCATTGCCCAGCAAATTCAGTTCAAACTACTAACCCTGACCTACAAGGCTCTGCTTAACCTCGCCCCTCCATACATCTCTGCCCTAATCTCCAGATACCTCCCCTCACGCAATCTCCGCTCCTCACAGGACCTTCTCCTCTGCTCTCCTCTTATCAGCTCCTCACATAACCGTCTCCAAGACTTCTCCCGTGCTTCCCCCATACTCTGGAACTCACTGCCCCAACACATCAAACTCTCCTCCAATCTCTGCTCCTCACAGGACCTCTCCTCTGCTCTCCCTTATCAGCTTCTCACACAACCATCTCCAAGACTTCTCTCGTGCTTCCCCCAGACTCCGGAACTCACGGCCCCAACACATCAGACTCTCCTCCACTTTCACCAGCTTCAAAAGTAACCTGAAAACCCATCTCTTCAGGAGCCTATAACCTACAATAACCCCACTGCCCCTACACCCCCCACAAACATGTCTACCCCTCACCTCCTGTCTCTTTCCTCCTCCTTGTAGATTATGTCTCGCGGGCAGGGTCCTCTCTCCTTCTGCACCAGTTGTGAGTCATTCATCGTGACCATTGTACCTGTATGACCTATATTATGTATGTAACCTCCTCAAAGAGAACTAATGCCGTCTAAAATATATAATAATAATGTGATGAGAGTCAAAGATGGAGGGAAATCTCATTACAACGATGAAGGAAAGCTCTCCCCTCCCGAAATCTTCATCGTTGTTTACAGAAAAGTTCTCCAACTTTTTAATAGATTTCCTGTATTCAGTTTCTTATCTTTAGGATCTCTGCTTGCTGACAGTGAATGGAAACATTGAGCTAGTACTGCTCACAGCTGCGGGTTTGTTACAATTGTTTCCAGTCTAGACAATCCACTGTGAGTCCTACAGTTTGGACACATTGTAACAAACTATCAGCCTGAAGTTCAGACTGCCGAGATCACAGAGGACCGTGTACACTGGATACAAGTGTAACAGACCCTCAGCTGTGAGAAGCTTTTTTTTTTTTTTTTTTTTAGTACTTATGTTTTCATGCACAGCACAGATCTTGAAAGTCTCTGTATTCGCTTCATTTACATCAGATTGGATCTTTATTGAGAGTTTCCCAGGGTAAGAACAGCAGCGAAGCCTCCTTGCTATGACCCCACCAATGCACTGGGTGGCAGATAAAGGGCCCGGGCCCTAAGGTCTGTAACTTATAATAGCACAGGAGTGTTTATAAGAGGAGCGGCTGATATCACACTTATGGATGGATACTGGACTCCAGACCGTCTAGTTCAGAGAATTGTCTAAACTAGAGACAAGTGTCACAAACCCTCAGCTGTGAACAGTATTGGGTTTTTACATGTTTTTTTTTGTTTTTTTTTAAATTTTACAGAACTGTTTCCATACACTGACAGCAAGCACAGATTTTTATAGTCTCTGTATGAGCTCCATTTAAATGAGATTTCTAGAGGGTTTCCTATTCAAGGGAAGTAAGAACAGCAGCTGAAACTCTTTGCTGTGACCCCCTCCAATGCGCAAGGCGGCAGTCAAGGGGTCCGGGCCCTGATATCTGCTGCTTATAGTATCACAGGAGTGTTTAAAAGAGGAGCTGCTGCTATGAATGATATTAGAAAGGGGAACATTGGGGAGAGCACCACACTGTGTGTAGAGGGTTTTGCCCCTCATCAGTGCAGAGCAGAGTGTACTGGCTGGCTGGATGGGAGGCAATGAGTGGCTTACAAAGGGGAACATCTCTCCTTGGGGAGAGCACCATACAGTGTGTAGAGTTTTGGACTGCCTTTTCGCCCTCTACTAAGCATCTGCATATCCCAAGGCATTATGGGAAAGGAGCTGAGACGCTCAAGCGCCAACTATTAGATGTAACAAATCCCCAATTTGCTTTTGACCCACTGAGTCTTGAGAAAGCAAAAGTGATATTAGCCAAGCCAGTATCACTCATCTGCAGAGAGCTGTTTTGGGGTTTTGCCCCTCATCAGTGTAGAGCAGAGCGCTTGAGCTTCTCAGCTCCTTTTACCATAATGCTTTGTGATATGCAGATGCTTAGTAGAGGGCAAAAAGGCAATTCAAAACTCTACACACCGTATGGTGCTCTCCCCAAAGAGAGATGTTCCCCTTTCTGAGCCACTCATTGCCTCGCACCAAGCCAGCCAGTATCGCTCTGCTCTGCACTGATGAGGGGCAAAACCCCAAAACAGCTCTCTGCAGATGAGTGATACTGGCTTGGCTAATATCCATTTTGCTTTCTCAAGACTTAGTGGGTCAAAAGCAAATTGAGGATTTGTTACATACAATAGAGGGCGCTTGAGCTTCATAGCTCCTTTCCCATAATGCCTTGTGATATGCAGATGCTTAGTAGAGGGCAAAAAGGCAATTCAAAACTCTACACACTGTATAGTGCTCTCCCCAAGGAGAGATGTTCCCCTTTCTGAGGTACTCATTGCCTCCCACCCAACAAGCCAGTATCGCTCTGTTCTGCACTGATGAGGGGCAAAACCCTGAAACAGCTGTCTGTTTGAGATGAGTGATACTGGTTTGGCTAATATCCCTTTTGCTTTCTCAAGACTCAGTGGGTCAAAAGCAAATTGAGGATTTGTTACATGCAATAGAGGGCGCTTGAGCTTCTTAATCTCCTTTCCCATAATGCCTTGTGATATGGATGATATTAGGCAGAGAACCCTGCAATCAGTGGGGAGGGGATGGAGGACGAGGGTCCCTGCAGGCCGCTCACTCCTGATCTCTTCTTCTTCTTTCAGTGTTACCTGTATGTTTTCTACTGTCGGGGCCGCACCCTGAAGGCCTGGGCCCTGGTCCTGGTGATCGGCCTGTGTAACCTCCACCTGTACGGACTGCGCAGCCTGTGGCAGATCAGCTTCCATGTCTGTGCTGCGCTCCTGTCTGCGCGGCAGATCGTGACCCGGAGACCCCTGGACAGACGCAGCGACTGCGGGGTGTGACGGACTCCCATTTATATGATGGTTATTTAATTATTTTTTTTATATATATATAAATCAAAGAACAAGTCAACGAGTTTACGCCTCCACAAAGTCATTGGAAATTGGGCGACGGTCCGAGGCCGCTGGAGGGCAACAATCTGGGATCACCAGAGGGCACCATCCTGTGCCCAAAAGAGCACCAGGGGTCACTACAAGGTGCTGCTCTGTGTGTTTGCACTGGCCAGTGTGCCCGAGTATTATCCTGTTGTGGACAGGGCTTGCTCTGTGTCTTGGGAATGGCTGAGACTCTAACGTGGGGAGGGGGGTGCAACTCTTCCCCAATATCATAGAGGATGGAAAACCGCATAACAAATCAAGGCCACCCATTTGAAACCTTATGATCAACCATAAGCTGATACCAGAGAGCAATGGTCGCATTGAATGTGCAAACCAGTCCCACTGACACCTGGACCCAGAGGTGCAGAATAGCAGGATTGTCCTATTAAACTTAGAAGCCAGAGAGAGAGAAACCTGAACCTAGAGGTCAACAACTTCCCTGCCCCTCTCAGCCAAAAGGACAGAACCAGGACTTCAACCCAAACTATAAGGGCAACATGTATGAATTTGATTTTATTTACTTGGCGCCGACACTCCAGATTTTTGGCGCATTACATAGAGCTTAGTGCGCCAAACTTCTCTCAAAGTTCGTCTCATTACACTCTATGCCCATACAAAGTTTGGCGCATTAAGCTCTATGTAGCTATAGGGACCAGTGCTGGCAGCCTATCAGGAGAGACCGAACAGGTCTGTAGCTATAGCAACCAGTGCTGGCAGCCTATCAGGAGAGATCGAACAGGTCTGTAGCTATAGCGACCAGTGCTGGCAGCCTATCAGGAGAGATCGAACAGGTCTGTAGCTATAGCAGCCAGTGCGGCAGCCTATCAGGAGAGATCGAACAGGGCTGTAGCTATAGCAATCAGTGCTGGCAGCCTATCAGGAGAGATTGAACAGGTCTGTAGCTATAGCAACCATCGCGGGCAGCCTATCAGGAGAGATTGAACAGGTCTGTAGCTATAGCAACCAGTGCTTGCAGCCTATCAGGAGAGATTGAACAGGTCTGTAGCTTTATGCGGGCCCCTGAGGAGCTGAAAGCAGCCCATAAAGACAGGGATATCTAGGAATAGGTAGGACACTGGTAATGGACACATATTGCAAAGTGACTTGTTTTTACAAGGTCTTTAGCATAAAAAGCAGCGATCCCTGTAGTGAGACAACCCCTTTAAAGCTGACCTGTTATACTGCACTGTTCAGAGAATCACTGATAGATT
The DNA here is from genome assembly GCA_025379985.1 of Phyllomedusa bahiana. Classification (NCBI taxonomy): domain Eukaryota; kingdom Metazoa; phylum Chordata; class Amphibia; order Anura; family Hylidae; genus Phyllomedusa; species Phyllomedusa bahiana. The sequence continues at coordinate 25,688 of JAODAL010025733.1, read as the reverse complement.
ATCTGCATTTGCCCATGAGGCACACAGAGTCTTATTCTCTAGTCACATCCAAAGCTGCATTCACTGTCCCGCTGGCTGCTAGTAAATTTACCGACTTCCAGATCGATCTTCCCCCGTCCACAAATTTCCATTCCCATCTCGTTAAATTCTCCCTTACCCAAATAAATTCTTCCTTCCTGCGTAGACTCATCCCTGTAAAGATAACTTCACCTCTGCCCAGATAATCACATCCCTCAACGGAGAAATCCCCCCCCCCCCCTCCCAGGTCTTCACCCCTTCCAAAATAAACTTCCCTCTATCCAGATAAATCTCCCCCGTCCAGATATTTCCATCCCAGAAAAGATAAATTCACTTCTTCCCAGATTCATTCTCCCCGGTCCCGATATCTCTGTCCCTGCTCAGATAAATCTTCAGCTTCCAAGATAGATTCACCCCTGCAAGAGAAATCCAGCTTTGCCCTGATCCATCTACTTCCACCCCTGCCCAGATAAAACTACCCCTCTCCAGTTATTTCCATCCCCGCTCAGAGAAATTCTCCCTTCCGAAACAGCTTCAGTCCGATGCATCTACCTCTCCCCAGTCCAGATATTTCCGTCCCCGCGCAGATAAATCTCCCCCTTCCAGGAATGATTCACTTCTTCCCAGATGCATCCGCCCCTTTTCCGATAAATCCTCCCTTCCAAGATGGACTCGCCCCTGCCCAGATCCGTTCACACTTCCCGAGATACATCTACTTCTGTCCAGATAGTTCCACCCCTGCTCAGATAAATCCTCTCTCCCGAATGTCTACCCCGTCCAGATATTTCTCTGCCTGCCCAGATAAATCCTCCCTTCCAAGATGGACTTGCCCCTGCCCATATACATTCAGCCTTCCCCATCTACTTCTGTCCAGATAGTTCCACCCCTGCTCAGATAAATCCTCCCCCTACAAGATTAAATCACTTCTGTCCAGATTTATTTACCCCGCTCCAGCTGTGGGATTGGCTCTGGTTATAGCAGCACAGCGTGGGATTGGCTCTGGTTGGAGCGGCACAGACGTGGGATTGGCCTTGGTTTTAGCAGCACAGCTGTGGGATTGGCTCTGGTTGGAGGGGGCACAACTGTGGGATTGGCTCTGGTTGGAGCGGCACAATGTGGGATTGGCTCTGGTTGGAGCGGCACAGCTGTGGATTGGTCTGGTTGGAGCGGCACAGCTGTGGATTGGCTCTGGTTGGAGCGGCACAGCTGTGGATTGCTCTGGTTGGAGCGGCACAGACGCGGGACTGGCTCTGGTTGGAGCGGCACAACTGTGGGATTGGCTCTGGTTGGAGCGGCACACCCGTGGGATTGGCTCTGGTTGGAGCGGCACAGCTGTGGGATTGGCTCTGGTTGGAGCGGCACAGCTGTGGGATTGGCTCTGGTTGGAGCGGCACAGACGCGGGACTGGCTCTGGTTGGAGCGGCACAGCTGTGGGATTGGCTCTGGTTGGAGCGGCACAGCTGTGGGATTGGCTCTGGTTGGGCGGCACGCTGTGGGATTGGCTCGGTTGGAGCGTACAGCTGGGGATGGCTCTGGTTGGAGCGGCACAGACGTGGGTTGGCTCTGGTGGCAGCTGTACAGATGTGGGATTGGATCTTGTTGGAGCGGCACAGACGTGGGATTGGCTCTGGTTGGAGCGGCACAGCTGTGGGATTGGCTCTGGTTGGAGCGGCACAGCTGTGGGATGGCTCTGGTTGGAGCGGCCAGACGTGGGATTGGCTTGGTTTATAGCTGCACAGCTGTGGGATTGGCTCTGGTTGGAGCGGCACAACTGTGGGATTGGCTCTGGTTGGAGCGGCACAACTGTGGGATTGGCTCTGGTTGGAGCGGCACAGCTGTGGGATTGGCTCTGGTTGGAGCGGCACAGCTGTGGGATTGGCTTGGTTGGAGCGGCACAGACGCGGATGGCTATGGTTGGAGCGGCACCTCTGTGGGATTGGCTCTGGTTGGAGCGGCACAGCTGTGGGATTGGCTCTGGTTGTATCGGCACAGCTGTGGGATTGGCTTGGTTGGAGCGGACACAGACGTGGGATTGGCTCTGGTGGAGCGGCACAGCTGTGGATTGGCTGGTTGGAGCGGCACGCTGTGGGATTGGCTTGGTGGAGCGGCACAGCTGTGGATTGGCTCTGGTTGGAGCGGCACAGCTGTGGGACTGGCTCTGGTTGGAGCGGCACAGACGCGGGACTGGCTCTGGTTGGAGCGGCACAGACGCGGGACTGGCTCTGGTTATAGCGGCACAGACGCGGGATTGGCTCTGGTTATAGCGGCACAGCTGTGGGATTGGCTCTGGTTGGAGCGGCACAGACGTGGGATTGGCTCTTGTTTTAGCGGCACAGCAGTGGGATTGGCTCTGGTTTTAGCGGCACAGCTGTGGGATTGGCTCTGGTTGGAGCGGCACAGACGTGGGATTGGCTCTGGTTATAGCGGCACAGACGCGGGACTGGCTCTGGTTTTGGTCCTCGGCCCCTTATCCCTCCTTTGCTATGCGTCATCAGTGGAAGTCGTACAGGCAGGGTACAATCCTATTGGCCCAGGGATACTCTCCTGAGCAGGATGGCTGCAGCAGGGCTGTATACTCCATTATTATTGACCGGCCTGTAATATATATATAATATTCCAGAGCAGCGGCCTCTCTTCCCAGCATTTCTGCACCGTCCGATAGTAGGAGGCAGTAGGTAGAGGATCCCTACAGAAATGCTCATAATGTGCAGAATAAAAGGCATCTCCTAATGCAGCCGCCCTTGCACTTACTGCCACTACCTCTCCTATTTCCCCCCTCCTCTCCCTGTGACTACTACTCCCATCATGTACTGTTACAGATCTGCATCGCCACTGACCTGTTCCTAGTCCCATCACCCTTCTCCTGTGCTGCCATCTAATGGCCAATAAGAATATTGCAAGATCTAATCTAGAGTTTTTCATTCATTTCTAAAGAAAAAAAAAAAAAAAAAAAAATTTCAGATGGATTTTTTTTTTTTTAGAAAAAAGTATTTTAAAATATCTGCCATTTTCTAATGATCGTGTTCCTTCAATTCAGAGTCCAGGGGGGACTTGCAGGAATGTGGGGTCAGCAGCAGAGCTCCCCCCTCAGGCACCTGCAGAGCCCAGAAATCTTACAGATTTGTTATTTGGAATCTCCACTTCTGGTTAGGAGTGTGCCGGATTACTGGAAGTTTACTGTAGGAGGGTTTGTTCCACTTCTTTGTGCTGGAGTCAGAACTGTAATGTGATTCTCCTGCCACTTTGGACGAGTTGGAGTCTTACACTTGTCACTTGTTGTACTACAGACATGAGAGGGGCAATGACAGGTAAGGTCATAGGGACCCCAGACTCTCCAGTCAGCTCCCTTCATGGATATGGACCCAGACTGAGTATATATATAGTCTGCATCAACGCCATGGGGTCTTATGTATGAATACTGTGTAGAAATAAGATTGTCTATGTTACCCATAGCAACCAATCAGAGCCCATAGTAACCAACCAGGGCTCATAGTGACCAATCAGAGTCCAGAGCAACCAATCAGAGCCCATAGCAACGAGAGTTCATAGCAACAAAGCAGAGCCCATAACAACTACTCAATGCTCGTAGCAACCAATCAGAGCTCAGCTTTTATCATTCCAGAGCAGTATATGAGATGAAAGCTGGGCTCTGGTTGGTCGCTATGAGTTCTGATTGGTTGCTATGGGCTCTGGTTGCTATGGGCTGACTGGTTGCTCTGGTTGGTTGCTATGGTCTCTGATTGGTTGCTATGGGTAACATAGACAACCTTATTTCTACACAGTGTTCATACATAAGACCCTTATGGCGTTGATGCAGACTATATATATACTGAGTCTGGGTCCATATCCATGGATATGGTTGTATGAGCTCTGATTGGTTAATATGGGTTCTGTTTGTTTGCTATGGACGCTGATCGGTTGTTATGATCTCTGATTGGTTGCTATGGGCAACATCGACACTCTTCCTTCTAGACAGTTTTCATACATAAAGCCTCATGGTTTTTACTCTGCTCACATCTAAAGCTGATTTTCTGAGCAGTGCATTGTGGGAGGTGGGTGCAGGCCGTCCCTGCGTGGACATCAGTTATACATTGTGCACTTACCGTTGTCTGTTTCCATGAATGTTTCTGTCTTTTCAGCTGCATCCATTCCCCCCCTCCCGGCTTTTCTAACAATGTGCACTTTTTCCTCAGATTATGAGATAAACGCAGGATTTTATACATGAAAAAAAAGATGTTTTTCTCTACTTCTCTTATTCACCGGCCATGGACAAAATAGCAGATTGTTCTCTGGCACAGGAAGGTGATTATCACCCTCAATCGTAATGTGCAATTCTCTTAATCCAGGTAACAGGTTAATTGGGGCAGGATGATCAAGGATTCCAGATTATCAGATAGTTGCAGGAAAGTCTGTAAAAGAGATGGAAGAAATCACATCCCTTCTCTCCACTTCTGCTTTTGAGATGAGATTTCATATTATACTGCAGAGCAGAAGGTGGACACAAGTGCCAGATTATTTGACATAAGATTCGAAGACCGTCTCTGTGTAACAACAATTTCTATCGCCGAACATATTAATAACATGTGGATCCAAAAGTTTCATCAGAGGAGGCGTGAAGTCACCTCTGTGTCCAAGCATATAACCCCTCTACTACTGCCCTTTATGTACAAGAATATAACTACTAAATTTCCCTTATGTACAAGAATATAACTACTAATACTCCCCCTTTGGGTAAAAGGAATATAACTTAAATACTGCCCCTATGTACAAGAATATAACTACTAAATACTGCCCCCAGGGTACAAGAATATAAACTAATACAATACTGCCCTTTGTACAAGATATAAACTCTATAATACTGCCCTATGTACAAAAAATATAACTACTAAATACTGCCCCTATGTAAAAGGGATATAACTTACTATAATATCTTATAATACTGCCCTATGTACAAGAGTAAACTATATAAAATGCCCCCCTATGTACAAAGAATTAACTATATAATACTGCCCCTATGTACAAGAGTATAAACTACTATAATACTGCCCTTATGTACAAGAATATAACTACTAAAATTTCTGCCTCTATGTACAAGAGATAACTACTATAATACTGCCCTCTATGTACAAGAATATAACTACTATAATTACGGCCCTCTATGTCCCAATATAATACTATAATACTGCCCCTATGTTACAAGATTATAACTACTAAAAATACTGCTCCTATGTACAGAATATAACTACTATAAAACTGCCCCTTTCAAGAATATAACTACGAAATACTGTCCTATGTCAAAATTAATACTATAATACTCCCCCCCTATGTAAAAATAGTAAAACGGTACTGAAAATTAAAACAAAAAAGCGAGAGAAGGCCCCCTCTGGGGTAAACCTTTAAATTTTAAATAATAAGTAGTTACCGTCCCCTCTTGAAGTTGGGGGAATGGCACAATCTATAATCGTGATAATTTAATCGATCCGAGGATCAGTGTGACCCGCCGCCCACCCGCTGGCAACGGTAACCTCCAACAAAATTTCACGGTGGTCTCCGGAGTAAATGAAAAACAAAAGAATCCCTTTTAAAAACTATGTTATAAAAGAGCGGGGAAAACGGATTAAACTCGGGGACGGGCCCAAAATGGAAGGGGGACAAGGACACTGGCAGCCCCAATTAAAGTGTCTTTTTATTGTCCAAAAGAACAAAATAAGATAAAACAAGACGCTTTTCACAGGTGTTCCCCCCTGTTTCTTCGTTGCATATGTTACCTTGCCCCATATTGTCTTTTTATATAAATTAAAAAATTCACTTTGATCCACGTAAAAAAAAGATAAAAAAAAAAAAGTATAAAAGCTATGTGATCTAAAATAAATAAAAAAAAATGAGTTAAATAAAAAAAAACAAACACTCAATGAACAATATGAAAAAGATTAAAATTTTAAAAAGATAGTAAAATTTATTTAAAACAAACCCTTGTTCAATTTTAAAATCCACCAGGGGGCCTGTGGATTGGGTAATAAATAAGGTTAATAAACAGCAAATGCAACAATTTTGATCAATGTTAAAAACCCTTTAACTGCCCTAAAGACCTGTAGAGGGTGCTAAAGTATAGCTACTACACATTTTAAAACAAATAAACCCTATCATATAGAGAAATAGTTTTAGGGGAATTTAAAAAAAATAGAAAAAAGGTGACCCCAGAAATTTTTAAGTTATGAAAATTTTCATTCGTTAAGGCCGTGAGGGTTCAAGGTGTTTAATTGATATATCCAAAATGTTTCTTTCAGATAATTTTTTACCCTATTGTGTACATACTCGGAATGTGCTCAAGGGGTTTAAACGAAAATCTTGGTTTTCTGCCCTTTGTACTGATTAAAAAGTGTCTGGAAGATGTGGGTGGCAACCGCTGGTTCCGTTATATTGTGGTTGTTCACCGCCCTTGAAGCTTCATTATAGTTCCCCCAAAATTTGGAAACCGCCAAAAAAGTTATCGATATATTACATACGGACCAAGGTATATCCTTTTACAGAAAAATTTTTCTTTAGTTTAAATGAAAAAAAAATGTTTTGCCTCCACCTTGTTTACAGCTTTTACACGACTTTGACCACATTTAAAAAGTTCCCCCTCCATTTTATTTTCTACCATCTTGGAGTGGCATCCCTTTAGGGTTATCCAATTTTTTTTAATGTTTTATTTTTTGAGGGAGCTAAATATTTTATTTTTAGCTTTTAAGCCCGTCTGAAGATCGGGGGTTTTTTCGGGGAGTATTGGGTTAGGGTGCTCAAGTTTTAGAATTCCCCAATTTTTTGTAAATACTTTTTGAATTTCCCCGTGTTTGGATTTAAGTTGAATGAAACTAAATTTTTTTTCGTTTTCTTGTGAAAACTTGTTTTGGTTTACAACTTCTACTCTATCAGTTCTGTTCTTTTTGGTTCCGGAAATAAATTTGTCTCTGATTCTTTGAGGAAACTTCTTTTTTTGCATTTTTTACTAATTTTTCTGGAAAATTTTTTTTGCCAAACTTTTTTTTCTAAATATTTAGCTTGGGTGGCATATCAGAATCATTCGTACAATTTTACGTAGGCCCTTAATGACCGTAGGGCACTTTTGGTCCCCAACCCCTTGATGATTATGTCAAAGTGCAGATAGCTGTTGAATCGCAAAGTTTAAATGGTTTTTTGGGTTTTTTTGCCCTTTTCAGCAAAAAAGCAGTATCTAGATAAACAATCTCCCGTGAAGTCGTTTTCCAGTGAAGTAATCCCCTCATATTGTTATTCAGTTTTAAATTTATGAATTTCTCTGCTTCCTCGATGTTTTTCTCCATATAAAGACTAAATGCTATATATCTCTTATAAAAATTTCATATTTTTATGAAAAAGGGTTTTTCTAAAACTTGATGCCACCCGAACCCAAAACTCCCGATAAACCCCCCCTGACTTCAGCGGGCCCAAAATCTAAAAAACTATTTAGGTCCCGCAAAAATAAAACATCAATGATGGTAGAAAATAAAATGGAGTGGGGAACTTCTAAATGTGGCTCAAAGTCGTGTAAATGCTGTGAAACAATGGTGGAGGCAAAACATTTTTTCTCATTTAAGACTAAAGAAAAATTTACTGTAAAAGGACTTATGACCTGTGGTAGCTCGTATGTAGTATATCTGATAACTTGTTTTTGTGGCTTCCAATATATAGGGAGAACTATAATGAAGCTATCTAAGTGGGTGAACAACCACAGATACAATGTTAATCATGCGGTTGTCACCCACAGTCTTCCTAGACACTTTGAATCAGTACATAAGGGCATGAAACCAAGATTTTCGGTACAACCCATTGAGCACATTCCAGAGTATGTACACGATAGGGATAAAAAATTATCTGAAAAAGAAACATTTTGGATATATAAATTAAACACCTTGAACCCTCACGGCCTCAACGAGATGACAGATTTCATAACTTAAGAAATTTCTGTCTGGTCACCTCTTTTACTGAATCTTTCTTCCTCAATTTCCCTTATTCTAACTATTTCTCTATTTACTATAGGTTCTATGTTGTTAAAATGTGTCAGTAGCTATACTTTATGCTATCTACAATATTTGAAAAAACTTTGAGATTCTCGGTCCGCATGTTTTTGGCCAAAAAATGCTCAAGCCACCCCCGGCTTACAACGGGATCTCAGTTGGGTGGTCCTACTCTATATTATCTCTCACCTGGGTCAACTTCAGACCTCTCACTGTGCCAAACGGCCTCCAAAATGCAGAGAGAAAAATAAAAAAAGCACCAACCTTTCAAAGCATAGTGCATTAATATAACAGCCTGTGGAGGTGGGCGGGTGCAGGAAACCAAAATGGAGGTATCTACTTCTCCTTATATAGTTTAAAAGCAAATATGTGCCAAATACAACGTATGGTTCTGCACAGAAAAACATTTCTGAAAAAAACACTGCAAACCTGGGTTCCACTGGCATGGCTGCGGCACATCTACATATGCACACAGTCCAAAACCAGTGGCACGCCACTGCAAAGAGGGCAAAAAAACACATGGAAATCTACAAAGGAGCATTTTATGCTATCTACAATATTTGAAAAAACTTTGAGATTCTTGGTCGGCATGTTTTTGGCCAAAGCTATACTTTAGCACCCTCTACAGGTCGTTTCAGGGCAGTTAACAGGTTCTTAACATTGTATCAAAATTGTTGCATTTGCCGTTTCCTATATTTATTAACAGATCCACAGCGCCCCCTGGTGGATTTTAACAATTGATACAAGCTTTGTTTTAAATAATTTTACTATCATGTACACATTTTATATCTTATTCATATTGTTCATTGAGTGTTTATGTTTTATTTTATTTAACTCATTTTTATATTTTAAGATCACATAGCTTTTATCACTTTTTTTTATTTATCTTTTTTTTTTTATACTGTGGATCATGTGACATTTTAACTTTATATATAAAGAACAATATGGACAATGTGTAACATATGCAACTGAAGAAGCGAGGGAGACACCTTGTGAAACGCGTCTTGTTTTATGTTCTTTTGGGACAATAAAAAGACACTTTAATGTGGCGAGCTGCCTAGTGTCTTGTCCCTTCCATTGTCTGTAGCGCTGTCCAGAGTTTAATCCAGTTTTCCCTGCTCTTGCTATAACATAGTTTGAAAAGGGATTACTTTTGTTTTTACTATGTACAAGAATATAACTACTATAATACTGCTCCCTATGTACAAGAATATAACTACTATAATACTGCCTCCTATGTACAAGAATATAACTGCTATAATACTGTCCTCTATGTACAAGAATATAACTGCTATAATACTGTCCTCTATGTACAAGAATATAACTGTTATAATAGTGCCCTCTATGTATAAGAATATAACTGCTATATACTGCCCCCTATGTAAAAGAATATAACTGCTATAATACTGCCCCCTATGTACAAGAATATAACTGCTATAATACTGTCCTCTATATACAAGAATATAACTACTATAATACTGCCCCCTATGTACAAGAATATAACTACTATAATACTGCTCCTATGTACAGGAATATAACTACTATAATACTGCCTCCTATGTACAGGAATATAACTACTATAATACTGCCTCCTATGTACAGGAATATAACTACTATATCACACATTATCCAGACCTTCACCCATTACAGTCTCATTCTGCCGCTTTAGATAAATTCAAGAACTTGGTGTAACGAGGTAACTCCAGCTGCCCTCTTTTGCTGCGTATTTACTCGAGGATTTTATATGTAACTTTTTAGGAGGTTTTTTTTATGAATTCTGTTTTTTCTTGCTTTTTCTAGTCTGAATTACAATTTTTTTTATACCCCTGAGACCTATAAATGGGCTACATTCACCCGATATAGAAATCCATGTTGTACGCACCTGCTAGAAAGGATCAGCCCTGTGGTTACAATGGTCACAAGAACGAGGTTCTGCAGCAGTTGGGCTACACATAGGAACATGATGCAATTCATTGTTAAAAGAAGTTCTGCAGCAGCTGTGCAGGGTGGGATCAGGTGTATTCCTACATTACAAAATGCCAGGTTATAAAATCTACAAGAAGTTACTGATCTCCTAGAAACGAACTTCAAAGGGGGCTCCCTCCATGCACTTTGCTGGTTGAGCGAAAGGATATGCAAGTAAAGTCTGATCGGTGCGGGACCCTCCTCTATGATCTGTACCTATCTTGGGGACGGGTCCCCTAAAGTAACCGCTCAGACTAGAGAGCTGGTCAGGTATGCACCCGACTCTCCATTCTATTCTATGGGGGTTTTGAGTACGGCCAAACATTCCGCTCTTCTGCACTTGGAACTCCCATAGAACAGAATGGAGAACACAGCGCTCCCCTGTACTGGAAACTCCCATAGAACAGAATGGAGAACACCGCGCTCCCCTGTACTGGAAACTCCCATAGAGGAGAATGGAGAACACCGCGCTCCCTGTACTGGGAAATCCCATAGAACAGAATTGAGAACACAGCGCTCCCACTGTACTGGGAACTTCATAGAACAGAATTGGAACACAGCCCCCCCCTGTACTGGGAACTCCCCAAAAGAACAGAATGGAGAACACAGCACTCCCCTGTACTGGGAACTCCCATAGACAAATGGAGAACACAGGGGCTCCCTGTACTGGGAACTCCCATAGAAACAGAATGGAGAAACAACGCTTGCCTGTACTGGGAACTCCCATAGAACAGAATGGAGAACACAGCGCTCCCCTGTACTGGGAACTCCCATAGAACAGAATGGAGAACACCACGCTTGCCTGTACTGGGACCTCCCATCGAACAGAATGGAGAACACCGCGCTCCCCTGTACTGGAAACTCCCATAGAACAGAATGGAGAACACCGCGCTCCCCTGTACTGGAAACTCCCATAGAGGAGAATGGAGAACACAGCGCTCCCCTGTACTGGGAACTCCCATAGAACAGAATTGAGAACACAGCGCTCCCCTGTACTGGGAACTCTCATAGAACAGAATTGAGAACACAGCTCTCCCCTGTACTGGGAACTCCAATAGAACAGAATGGAGAACACAGCACTCCCCTGTACTGGGAACTCCCATAGAACAGAATGGAGAACCAGCACTCCCTGTACTGGGAACTCCCATAGAACAGAATGGAGAACACAACGCTTGCCTGTACTGGGAACTCCCATAGAACAGAATGGAGAACACAGCGCTCCCCTGTACTGGGAACTCCCATAGAGGAGAATGGAGAACACAACGGCCGCCTGTACTGGGAACTCCCATAGAACAGAATGGAGAACACCGCGCTCCCCTGTACTGGAAACTCCCATAGAGGAGAATGGAGAACACAACGGCCGCCCCGTACTGGGAACTCCCCTAGAACAGAATGGAGAACACAGCGTCTCCCGTACTGGCAACTCCCATAGACGAATGGAGAACACAACGCTTGCCCCGTACTGGGAAACTCCCATAGAACAGAATGGAGAACACACCGCTCGCCTGTACTGGGAACTCCCATAGAACAGAATGGAGAACACAACGCTCGCCTGTACTGGGAACTCCCATAGAACAGAATGGAGAGCACAGTGCTCCCCTGTACTGGGAGGTTCTATAGAACAGAATGGAGAACACAGCGCTCCCCTGTACTGGGAGGTTCTATAGAATAGAATGTAGAGTTGGATGCAACCAGTTCTCCATTCTGAGCGGACAGTTTTGGGGGCCCGGTCCCAAGATAGGTGCAGATCCCAGAGGTGGGACGTTGATGTCCTGTCCTATCTATATCCTCTCACCCCTTTAATGTTTGCAATAATTAAAGGCAAAAAACCCCGAAACCTCGCCTCCTGCTTTCCATATCACTCCTGCCTGTTCTCCAGATCTCTGCTTCCTTTTCCCTTTTGCAGAATGGTTTGGGGTTGGGTAAATAAAAAATTGGGGGGCCCCAAACCTTTTTCGTGGGCCCCCCCTTCCCCAACCAAATTAACGTGTGGCGGGACCCAAAAACGGGGGGGGCCCAAATCCCTTATGGTTTGGGGGTTCGGGCCAACTTTTTAAACCGGGTCGGGTCTCTCCAAGCCGGTGGTCGGGGCCAAAACCCTTATAGGGGGCGGGGCCCCAAACCTGTTTTCCGAGGGGGGCCCTAAATAACAGTTTTGGCCGGGGCCCCAAAACACGGCGGGGGGCAAACCAACCTTGGGGTTGGGGCCAGAACCTCGGGGGGCCCCGGTAAATTATTGGGTTATTTGGGTCTGGTCCATTTTATTTTGGTTTTTTAACCCATTATAGGTCTGGTTTTTTGGGGGTCCAGCTTAAGGTCTTTTTCCTAAAACCATTTGGTCTGGGGGTCTAAACCCCTTTAGGGGTTTCTGGCGGTCTCAACCCCCATTTATTGCGCCCCTGGTCGGGGTTAACCCATTTAGCTTTTTGGTCGGGGTTCTAAACCCTTTTTAAAAGGGGGCTGGCTGGGGTTTTAAATTTCCATTAAAGCGGGCTGGTCTGGGGTCTCAATCCATTATAGCGGGCTGGTCCCCCCCACGGGGGGCCTGGGGGTCCCCAATCCATTTTAGCGGGCTGGTCGGGGGTCTAAATTCCATTACGCGTGCTGGTTTTGGGGTTTTTCCAATCCATTACAGCGTGTTTGGGGGGGTCTAAATCCATTTACGGGCTTTCCTGGGGTCTCAGTCCATTATAGCGTGCTGGTCTGGGGTCTCAGTCCATTATAGCGGGGGGTCTGGGGGTCTAAATCCATAAAGCGGCGGGTCTGGGGGTCTCAATCCATTTGGGCGGGCTTGTCTGGGGTCTAAAATCCATTTAAAGCCGTGTGGTCGGGGCCCTAAATCCATTTTTAGCGGCGGCTGGGTCTCAGTCCTTTATACGTGTGGTTTTGGGGTCTAAACCCCATTAAGGGGGGGTTTGGTTGGGGTCCCCCAAAATTCTAACCCCGGGTCGGGGGCCCAAAATCCTTTTTTAGCGGGCTGGGGGGGTCCCCCAATCCATTTGGGTTTTTGGTCGGGGGTTCTAAATCCTTTCTACCCCTTTTTTGGGGTTGGGGGTCTAAAGTCCATTAAGGTTCGGGTTTGGGGTTTCTCAGTCCATTTTTAGCGGGGGGGGTCGGGGGTCTAAATCTTTTAAAAGGTGCTGGTCTGGGGTCTAAAATCCTTTATAGCATTCTGGGGGGGGCCCCCTAAATCCTTTTATAGCGGGGGGGGTTTGGTCTGGGGCCCCTAAACCCCTTTTTAAGCTTTCCTGGTCGGGGGTCTCGGGTCCATTTTTCCCTTCCGGTTTTGGGGTCCAGTCCTTTATAGCGTGCTGGTCTGGGGTCTCAAAAATTTTAAGCGGGGCTGGGTCTGGGGTTTTAAATCCTTTAAAAAGCGTTTTGGTCGGGGTTTCCTCGTTTAAGCGTGCGGGTTTGGGGGCCCTAAAATCCATTTTAGCGGGGGGTTGGGTCTCAACCCAAATTTAGCGGGCTGGTCTGGGGTTTCACATCCTTTATAAGCGGGCGGGTCGGGGGTCTTCCATTCACCCCCCTCGGGTTTCCTGGGGTCTCAGTCCATTATAGCGTGCTGGTCTGGGGTCTCAGTCCATTATAGCGTGCTGGTCTGGGGTCTCAATCCATTATAGCGTGCTGGTCTGGGCCCTAAACCAAATTAGTTTTTCCTTTTCTGGGGGTCTAAATCCAAAAAAACGTGCGGGTCGGGGGCCTAAATCCATTAAGCGTGCGGGTCGGGGGGCCCTAAATCCCATTAAACGTGCTGGTTTTGGGGTCTAATTCCATTTTACCCTTCCTCGGGCCCGGGGTTCCAATCCATTATAGGTGCTGGTCGGGGGCTCTTTCCTTTATCATGCGGGGTCGGGGTCTAAAATCCTTTCCCTTTTTTCCCTTATCCGGGTCTGGGGTTTTTCCTTTATACGTGGTGGCCCGGGGGTCCCCTCCATTATGCGGGGCGGGTCGGGGGTTTTCTCAGCCCCATTATAGGGGGCCCGGGTCGGGGGGTTCTAAATCCATTATACCCTTTTGGGCCGGGGGTCTAAATCCATTATGGGCGTGCTGGTGGGGGGCCCTCAGCCCCATTAAAAGCGGGGCTGGTCTGGGGTCTAAAGTCCTTTATGGTTTTTGGTCTGGGGTCTAAAACCCATTCGGGGGGGTTGGGGGTTTTTAATCCTTAAATTCCCTTTTTAGCCTTCCCTGGTCTGGGGTCTCAACCCAAATTAAGCGGCTGGTCTGGGGTTCTCAACCCCATTTTTAGGGCTGGTTGGGGTCTAAAATCCATTATAGCCCGGGTCTGGGGCCCTCAATCCAATTAAAAGCCTCTATCTGGGGTCTCAATCCATTATAGGGTTCTGCTATGTTAAGGGGTTCGGTCCGATCTTCCAATAATTACTAGATCTGGATGTAAACCATTCAATGACATCTGCCACAACCTGACCCCCTCCCCCCCCCCCCCACTGCTGGCCCCGGTTCACCGCCCCCCGGACCCCCCTTTTTTCCCCCCTCCCCCCCAGCCCTTTCCCACCTGGGACCCCCCCTACTGCTGCCGTTAAACCCGCCCCCCCGGGACCCCCCTCTGAAAGAAAACAGTATGAAAAAAGTGTAAATATCTTTTCAGTGCACAAAAAACAAAGTTTTTTATCTGAAACCTGAATTCCCCTTTATCTGCATCATCCACTGCGAGACCTCTGCTTGCTGTCAGTGACGGGAAATCCTGCCCCATTCGGTATAAATGTGAATTAGGACCCTCCTCGCTCTGCTATAAAGTTGTGATTTTTTTCCTGCCATTTCCCTGCTTTGGGCCCTACACAAAAAAAGCCCTTTAAATTTAAAAGGGAAAAGCGAGGGAAATTTTTTAAGGGCCAAAAACCCTTTTAAAAAAAATTGGGGGACCCCCCCCCCTTGGGCTAAAGTAGGGCACCATCAGGTTTTATTACAAACATCATGATACTGTTAACAAGACTTTCACTGATCAATGCTGCAAATCAAAAACAGTACAGCGGCGGAAACCCGGGGAAAGGGCCCCGGGAATTAAAAACTTTATCGAAAAAATTCACCCTTTTAATCAAAAAAAAAAAAAAAAAAAAAAATCAATTTACCTTTTTGGGATAACAAAAAGGGGAAAAGAACCCCCCCCCCATGTTGTTTCGCCGACCCAAAAGGTGACCTCTGCCTCCTGTAGGACTACAAGTCCCACAACAACCTGAGACGCAGATTCCCTCCTGCCGATCCGTCACACAGAATGTGAAATAAACTTGGCTTCTATTTCGCTTTCTACTCCAGTCACCTCCAGAGCTGCATTAAAAAATTTTTTGTTTTCCCCCAAATTCCATCCTCTTCTTCCAACCTGCTGTGATGTACGGTGGGAAATGTAGCTTTTTTTAAAAGCAGAAGCCATTGTCCGGTGTGCAAAAGGGCCCGCTACAAAAATTTCCGAAAAACAATGCAGCGAGAGTTGGGAAAAATGCGGGAGAAGACAAACTTGCAGCAGGACATGTTGGGAGGTCCGGCGACCTGTGGTGACGCTATACTTACAAGATGCCAGGGAAGTAGTCAGAACAGTCAACGCAGCTTTGGAAGGGACTAGAGAAGTCACAAAATTTGCACAAAAAACAAACAAACAGCACCGTGTGTAGATTTCTGAAAAATTGCAAAAAAGATTCTGAGCACTTCCTGCAAATGCGGAAAGAGATGTGTATTCCTGAGAACAAATACACATGCCGTGGAGGCAGCGCTTCCCAACTGCAATGAAACTACAACTCCTAGCATTCCCCAGACACACTACAACTGTCCGGGCATGCTTGGAGTTGTAGTTTTGGTACAGTTGTAGCCAACTGTGGCAAAACAACAACTTCCAGCATCCTAGAGTGGTCAGGGCATGCTGAGAGTTGGGGTTTCTGGTGCAAACTGGAGCCAACCCGGGTAAACAAAAATTCCAGCATCCCAGAGTTTGGGCAGGGCATGCTGGGGGAAAATTTTTTAAATTCTTTGGTTTGCCCCGGTGGAGCCAAACTTTGGGGGGCCCGGGGGAAAAAAACAAAATTCCAGGGTTTCCAGAGTGGTCAGGGCATCTGGGAGTTTTAGTTCTGGGAAAAGCGGAGCCCCAAATGTGGCGAAACAACAACTTCCAGCATACCAGAGTGGTCAGGGCATGCTGGGAGTTGTAGTTCAGGTACAGCTGGACCCAACTGTGGCTAAAACAATAACTTCCAGCATCCAGAAAAGGGGGCAGGGCATGCGGGAGTTTATTTTTGGTACAGCTGGAAAACCCAAAGTGGAAAAAACAAACCCCAAAACCAAGGGGATCCTTTTTTGGAAATGGGTCAAAAAAAATTGCTAAGGGGTTGGGGTTGGGGTTTTGGTTATTAAAAGCTGGAGCCAAATTTTGGGGGAAAACAACAAATTCCCCCCCCAAACCTAGAGTGGTCCCGGGCATGCTGGGGGGGTTTTTTAGTTTTTCAGGCAGCTGGAACCCAAAAACCGTTTGGGCAGTAAGGAAAAAAGGGGTGGCGCTAATAGCGAGGGGGAGGTCGTGTACTGCTCCGGTTTTGCAGCAAACACACTCGAAGCCTAGGCACGGTGGCAAAGAACAGTTTCGACAGCCGGTGGTCATCATATTTTTTTTTTTTTTTGGGGGGGAGACTGTACAGGGAGCACAATTTTAAAATCAAAACCCGTTTTAATAATTCAAAACGAAAGGGGTCCCCGCCTTTTTTAAGAAAAAAAGATTCCCCTCAATAAATAGATCCCCGACCTCCTGCACAGAACAGTTTCTTCATTACAAATAAAGAAACTTTTTTTTTTTATTCTTAAAAAGGGGAGCCCCCATTGCTTTTAGGCTAGTCACCATTTTTTCCGCCCCCCTTAGCAACAAACACGGGGGCTTTTTTTGCTATGCAAAAGTTTAAAAAAATCTTTTTTTAAATGTTGGGCCAAAAAAAATGTTAAAAAGTGCGTGGAACGAGAAGGGGGCGGGCATACAGGTTCCTGTGTCAGGCTCCACCCCCTCAGCCCTGCATGACAATGCCACTGAAAAATAAGGAGCTGGAATTTTGGTTTTCAGGGTTAAAAAAAAAAAACAAAAAACAAAAAAAACATGGCTGCATTACTCCAAAATGTATCTGTTGTCTCCGCAACGTTCACGTCTTCCACGAATATGCACCATGGTGCACAACGTGACCCGCCCTTTATTCATGTGACGGCAGACTATATGCAAGATGCGAATTAGCTGCATTAAACAAGTCAAAAAATCATTTATATTGTTTTTTTTCCCCCCAGAAACAGCGCCACCTCCATCACTGGGTTGGGTCTGGTACTGCAGCTCAAGGTAACTACAATACCAGACCCAACCCACTGATGGATGTGGCACGGTTTCTGAGGAAGAGGGGGGAGGAGTAAAAAAATAAATCAATATATAATATTTTTTTTCCTTCTAATATAGATTTTTATTCTTCTCCAGAAACAGCGCCACATCCGTCAGTGGGTTGCGTCTGGTACTGCGGTTAACTTGTAATGAAATTGCCAGAGCGCATACCAGCCCAAACCATGCAGTTTGGGCGAGTTTCTGGAAAAAAAGAAAATTGAAAAACAAAATAAAAATAAGTATTAGAAGAAAAAAAAAATAGTGTTTTTTTACTGCCAGAAATAGCGCCACACCAGTCAGGGGGGTTGGGTCTGGTACTGCAACTCCATGGTGTTGACTTAGGCTCAGCTGCAATACCAGACACAACCCATGAAGCAGTGTGGCGCCGTTTGGGTTTTTTTTTTTTTTTTTTTTACACGTTTTTATTTTGCTGACCGAAAAACAAATGCCATTTTGTCTTGGCAAGGACGCAAAATAAGAAAAAAAAAATGAATTAGATTTTCAGCCGTGTACTAAACGCCACTAATTTTTTCAGTTAGAAAAATACACAGTGTGAACAAGCAAACCGCCACAGGTTCATAGGCTGGTCGGGGTACTGACTCAGCGAAAATTCACAACCGGGGACGCATTACCGACTAAACCCCAAACAACGCAGTAAGGGTTTCTGGAGAAAATAAAAAATAAAAAAGAAATTTTTAGAAAAAAAAAATTATTTTTTTTTTTTTTACCCCAGAAACCGTGTCCCACATGTCAATGGTTGGGTCTGGTACTGCAGTTACCTTGTCGCGTTAATTACGCTGAGCTGCAGACCCAACCTACTGACGTGTGACACTGTTTCTGGGGGAGGGGAGAAAATATATATAAACAGAGAAAAAAAAATTCAATATTTTGATTTTTATAATTTATATTTTTATTTTTTTCCCCAGAAACAATGCAGCACCGGTTAGTGCACAGGTGTCAATAAATGGCGGCCTCAGCGTGGGAAAAATCAACTCCCATCATCCACTGTTATAGATATACCCAAAACAGTGGGTTTGTAGTTTCCCAACAGCTGGAGGACCGCAGTTTGACACCCCTGGGTTAGTGGGTTGGGTACGGTACTGCAGCTCCCTTATCGTGAATTCTGCCGAGCTGCAGTACCAGACACAACCAATGAACCAGTGTGGCGCTGTTTGGGTATGATCACACGGTATTGAGTATGCAGCGGAAAACCTATTTCACCAATTTTTTTGTTCTTGCCACAACAAAGATAGCATTTATTTTTCAGTCAGAAGAATACAAAATGTGTAAAAATACCCAAACAGCGCCACACTGACACATGGGTTGTGTCTGGTATTGCAGCTCTGCCTAATTCACTACCACGGAGCTGCAGTACCAGACCCAACCCCCTGACTAGTGTGGCGCTATTTCTGGGGAAAAAAAATAAAATAAGCCATGTTGTCCAAGATTAGGAAACTAAAGATTAATTTTGCAGTTTGTAGATTGCTGCCAAGAAGCAACGGAGGTAATACCCGAAAGAGGCCTAAACTCCCGGACTG
Source organism: Phyllomedusa bahiana (assembly GCA_025379985.1). Taxonomy (NCBI): domain Eukaryota; kingdom Metazoa; phylum Chordata; class Amphibia; order Anura; family Hylidae; genus Phyllomedusa; species Phyllomedusa bahiana. Next base: position 6,795 of record JAODAL010025733.1, on the reverse strand, counting down.
CACCTTCCTTGTGTTAGGGTATGTTCACACGGCTTATTTTGGAGCGCATTTCGCCGTGTAATACGCGGGAAACTGCGCCCCATAGTTACGGTAATCCATGGCCCTCAGAGAACTATGGTTTACGCCTTGTCCCCCCGCACGTACAATACGCATACATGTCACTTACGCGCTGCGAGTAATGCATGTCTATGGAGCTGGCCCCCCCCCCGTTACGGAGTAAGCGCTGATCAGCACGAGCTCCCGAAACACACGACGTACAGTACACGCCGCAATACATCATGTGAACATAGCCTTACACTCCCAAGTTCTCAGCATTTCCCAGCAGTGGAAGTAGCGGCCCCGCTGCTGGGCAGTCACATAATACATAGTCCTCCAGAATGGCCGCCATTTTTCTCCCTGGCTCAGTAACGGGCCCTTCTCTATGACCGGCAAAAGCATTGGCCGGAGAGGACCGCCCACTTAAAGGGGGTTCTCTACTTTGGACAATACCCAAATTGTTAGACAAACAGGTTGATCACAAAGTGCCCCTCCTACTGGGAAATAGTCTCCAAAAAAATGGGAATCTCGCAAGAGAACAGAGAGTGACTTTTGATCACTATATTTACTATTTTGCCATAGGCAAACTTAAACTCTATCAGTTCTCAATCTATAAGACACTAAAACGTAACTTTTATTATATCTAACTCTTAACCTCTATACACACTATTTAAAAACCTGATTTCAACCCCACCATTTAACCCTTCTTGCTTCTGAAAGAAGGAATAGCTCCTTTTCTATTATCATGTCTGGTGGAACACCACCCATTAAAAGCCTTATATATACAGCAATTTACTAACTCTACTAAGCCTGATGAAGCCAGGTTAGCTGGTGAAACATGTTGGGGAGGTCAGGCTGACGTTTTAATTGTGATCTCTCACCTCAGTCACAAGTGCCACCCCTGCAGGGGTGTCACAAGGGGGCCTTTTTTGTTTTGGTCCATTAGATTAGGGACGACTGCCCAAAGTAGGAGGCTTGGGATCCCTTACTGGAGTTTTGTAAATTTTCTGTATATATAAGGCTTTCCTGTTAGTGGGTGTTGCTCCACCAGACTTGATAATGGAAAAGGAGCTATTCCTTCCTTCAGTAGAAAGGGATAAATGGTGAGGTTAGAAATCAGGTTTTTAAATAGTGTGTATAGAGGTTAAGAGTTATATATAATAAAAGTTACGTTTTAGTGTTTTATAGATAGAGAACTGATAGAGTTTAAGTTTGCCTATGGCAAAATAGTAAATATATCTCCCACTGGGACTCTCAGCAATGTGCTGTAATTCGTGTGGAAATCAGACGGTACAGGGGTGTTCACACGGCGTATCTGCGGGGCGTACTTCAGCCTGAAGTACGCCCCCACAAAAACAGTAAAAATCACCAAACTGATTGAGTGCTATGATTTTCGACGTATACCCCAGCGCATAACAGGGGCAGGGTGGACTTCTAATTACAGCAGGCGTATACACTGCGAGGCGCTATATGCTGTTGGAATCCCGTCCAAGAGTACAGGTTCCCTGCAGAGCCAACACAGGGGAAATTCGGCATGAGACATGGTCCATCGTTATCCGAGTAATGCAGGACAGGTCGGGTCCTACAGAGCGAGAGCTGCTCTTTGTAACCAGCCACCACCCAAAAGGATGAGGAACCTGAACAGAGCAGCCTTCTGTATGAGCTCCAAAATTTATAAAAAGGGTTTTTTAAAATGGATTTTTTAATTCCGGAGATCCCCTTTAAAAGGACAATTCCATCTTTGAGGTGAAAAATCTTAAGCTGGATAGAACCGAGAAAAAAAACGCCAAAATTTCATCACATAAGGTTACAGTGATGGCCGAGAGGATCTTAGAATGTTAAAGGGGTACTCCACTCTCACAGTGATAGTATATTGATCTCTGGATTGGTGAGGATCACACGCGATCCGGAGATCAAAGGGGCCGTAGCAAGGATTCAGCACCGTGGCTTATGGACTTATTTTTTCCTGGCTAACTGCTCTGCATCTGGCCCTATGCAAGCGAGTGGGGCCCAAAGTGCTGTTGTGCATGGAGGGAGTATGAGGGCACTGCAGCCCCCCTCAGCATTGGTGGGGGTCTCCGTGGTCAGATCACAACGTGAGATTGGAATAAACCAATTGGTGACCCTTCACTCATCTCACATTACTCTTCCCTCCTATAAAGGTTTCTTCTCCGTTCAGAGCAAAGCTAGCCCTCAGAATTGGGCTGTGGTCTCACCAGGGAGCAGTGCAGCATGGGAGCTCAGCTGGCCGTTACAGTCAGACCCCTGGGAGCCTTTATAGTTACAGCAAAATCAAGAGCACAACCTTTGTGTCTTAGGGCATGTCCCCACGGCACGGGTTGTCGGCCGGTTTTTTAGCCGGTTTGCGGTTTTTCAGACCGCCTGAAAAACCGGCCAAAAATTAGCCCAATGGTGCTCTATGGAAAACCCGTGCAGCAGTCCCCACTGGTGCTCTATGGAAAACCCGTGCAGCAGTCCCCACTGGTGCTCTATGGAAAACCCGTGCAGCAGTCCCCACTGGTGCTCTATGGAAAACCCGTGCAGCAGTCCCCACTGGTGCTCTATGGAAAACCCTGCAGCAGTCCCCACTGGTGCTCTATGGAAAACCGTGCAGCAGTCCCACATGGTGCTCTATGGGAAACCCGTGCAGCAGTCCCCACTGGTGCTCTATGGGAAAACCTGTGCAGCAGTCCCCACTGGTGCTCTATGGAAAACCCGTGCAGCGGTCCCCACTGGTGCTCTATGGAAAACCCGCGCAGCGGTCCCCACTGGTGCTCTATGGAAAACCGGTCAGCAGTCCCCACTGGTGCTCTATGGAAAACCCGTGCAGCAGTCCCCACTGATGCTCTATGGAAAACCCGTGCAGCAATCCCCACTGCACGAGTTTTCCGTCGGGCGGTCTTTCCGCCCGCAAAACATTAATCAAGCACAATCTTCTGTCCGGTTTTCGGACGGAATCTGTGCTTGTGAATGGGGAGGGCTTTTCTCCGCTCGTCGCAGAGAAAAGCCACCCCCCCTCCCCCCGGGGACAGCCGCAAAACAGGACAAATACCGTCCGGCAAACCGTGGGAACGCACCCATACTGTAACAGCCCATGAGCGCTGGAAGAGGAGCCGGAGGCACGTGACCTGTCTGCAGCAGAGCCGAGTGCAGGCCGCAGCTACCTCCCCCCAAGTGCAAATCGGTATCATCATAAAATGCAGCTTTGGGTGTGAATGGAGAAGAAAACCCAAAATCAGTGCAAAAAAATCAAAAACTAAATCAGAAAGTGACTTAATTTTATGCAAATTTAAAAAAAGTGAACATTCATTAAAAATGGATTTAGCACCCTGTGTTCCCCAGTGGCCGGCGTGCACGTGCGCCTGTCTCTCTGGTTACCAGTATGGGAGTCCCGGGACAGCCAGGCAAATTCCACGCGTGGAGAACATGAGACAGGAGGACCCATTTAATGTTTCTATCCAGCATGAGATTCTGGCTTAATGTAGGACAATGGAGCGACCCTTAAAGTGGTTGCATGGAATTCTTAAAACATGGCTACTTTTCTCTCCTAAAGAAACAGCGCCACCTCTGGCCATGGGTCAAGTCTGGAACCACAGCTCAGCTCTAATGATGTTAATGGAACTTGGCATTATTTTTGGAAAAAACACTCAAGTTTTTCTAATCCTGAACAACTCCTTTAAATGCACCGGCAGCAGAACAGCCATTCTGCCCAACTCCTCCAAGTGTGCAGGTTTATAAGGATCACGGTGTTAATCCCAACATGTCCAAACCTCCATTACTTGGTGTGTATGGGGGGTGTCCTTATTTGGCCGTCCAGCTAATGGGCATCTTTAGCCACATGTTTTTACATCTCACATTTCTGTAGCAGTCAGAAAGCAGTTGTCCTGATACAGCAGGGCTCTGCAACGTCGGCTCTCCAGCTGTTGGGAAACTACATCTCCCATCATGCCCATTGATATAGATTATATAAATGCATGATGAGAGTTGTAGTTTCCCCAACACCTGGAGAGCCGATGTTGCAGCCCCCTGTGATACAGAGCACCAAATCCCCTGCATAGAGGTAAATGATAAAAAAAGAAATAGTGTGTCTAAAGCCACCACTAGGGGGAGCTTACTGTATACTGATTATCTATAGAGTACAATGTATAACCTGTATGCAGTTTATGTCTATGCAGACAATTTAGAGCTTTGGATTGAAGAAGTTGAGCTCTAAACCATACTAAGATAGATTAAGAAAGGACTTGTCATAAAGTGAACGTCCACCCAGTCCAGAATCCTAGATCATTTGCCGGTAGCACAGCGTTGGGACGACCCCATTCCCATTAATTAGTCAGCTGATCCTTCTAACGGGCATCTTTAACCCCATGTATTTACATTGAACACTTATAGAGCAGTCAGAAAGCCGTTGTCCTGCTACAAAGCACGGTTGGTAGAGTTGGGGCACGCCCATACCCATTAGATCCAGTAAATGGGCATGTTTTAACATCTAATATATTTCTATAGCAGCCAGAAAACCATTGTCCTGACACAGAGCACCAATCCACTACATTAGAGTTAAATGATAAAATTCTTTATGCCCACAGCCGCCACTAGGGGGAGTTCAGTGCATACTGATTTTAAATTCAGTTCAATGTGTAATCTGTATGCAGTTTGTGTCTCCGCAGGGGATTTGGAGCGTTGTATCGGAGAAGCATATCTCTGATTGTTCTAAAAGACAGATTAAGAATTGACTCGGTTATAAGTTCTTGGACCGTGTGGATGTTCACCTTAGGGCACCTGCATAAGCATTAGGCAGCTGATCTTTATAAAAAGGCATCTTCAACCCCATGTTTTTACATCTAACATTTTTATACCAGTCTTAAAGCGGTTGTCCGGATATAAAGCACCAAATCCTTTGCACAGAGTTAAAGGGGTCGTCTCACTACAGGGATTTCTGCTTTTTGTGTTAAAGATCTTGCAAAAACAAGTTACTTTGCAATATGTGTTCATTAACAGTGTCCGACCGATTCCTAGATATCCCCCTCTTGTATGGGCTGCATCAGCTCCTCAGGTCGCTATAGCTACAGACCTGTTTACTCTCTCATGATAGGCTGCCAGCACTGGTTGCTATAGCTACAGACCTGGCTTCTACTGCAGCCTAATAGAAGCCAATAAACGCCCCTGAATCCAAAATGAAACCAAGAAAACAGGACTGAGGCGAGATGAATGAATGTAGTGAGACAACCCCTTTAAATGATAAAATTCTTTGTGCCAACAGCCGTCACTAGGGGGAGCTCGGTGCATACTGATTTTCTATTGAGTTCAATGTATAACCTGTATGCAGTTTGTCTCTCTGTTGGGGGATTTGGAGCTCAGTATTGGAGAAGCATGGCTCGGACTGTGAAGACCGATTAAGAAATGACTCCGTATAGGATCCTGGAACATGTAGATACTTTATGATTTAGGGCAATTTGGACACTTTGCAGTCTGATTGCAAATGGAAGTATTTGCAGCCTAATAGGAAATACATGTTGAAAAAAAAAAAAAAAAAAAAGGGTCTGTGCAGCCCTGACCGAACACTGGAGCTTTGAAGACATGAAGATGGCCAAAAAAATTAGTTTTATATACTAGACAGGATGGGGGTGGGGGGACACACAACTATAATAAAAAAAAATGTACACCAGTCATGAGCAAATTGCCAAGGAAACAGAAAAAAATAAAATAAAAATTAGGGTGACAGCAAATCGCCCCAAAACGGATATGAAACCCCCCCAAAAAACCCCAAAAAAACCAGGATATGCAAATTTTCTTAAAACATAATAGTGTTGCACAACATGCGGCCCGCATCTGGCGCTGAAGGTTTAGTCACCGAGTGTCATGACCGTACTTTGTAGTAGAAAGTTTTGTTCGCTTCCGGTAGACGGTAAAAAGAGAAAACAGGTCTAAGTTTTTTTTTTTTTCATCCATAGTAGAAAATGTTTTTTTTTTCTAAAATCGAACACTTGAGAAGGCACTTCATTCTGTAGGGAAAAAAAAAAAATAACCCCCTCCAGGGGCAGGTCAACTGCCCAAGAGCATGGGGGAGCGGGAAAAGCCTGCATAGTGTGGGGTTGGGCATTAACTGGGCGTGGGGGGCAGGGGTTACATCCTTTGTAAATTTGAACCATTTGGTGTTTTTCTTTTTCTCCCTTATAAAAGCCAGAAAAGTTCTTATTTGTATGAAAATTAGTGAAAAGCGTTTTCTAAAAATATTCAGATTTTTATCATTTTTCCGGGTTGTTGAACAACCTCAAAACCCCCCCCCCCAAAAAGTGCCCCTTCCCCTGACGCAGCCTCCATCAGAGATAGCGTTATGAGGAGGGAAGTCGAGGCTTCTTCAGGAGCGATCTCCACCTCAGACCCTGCTGGGAAGAATGAGGGCGCCTCTCCCCTCCGCCTTGGCACCAGACGAGCGTCTTCCGTATCTTCCTAAAGTGAAGCGCAGATAGGAAAACAGGCGTCCGAAAGAGAATACGAGGAGTGGCAGCTGCAGGTGAGAGCCGTGTCCACAGGGGGCGCTCTATAGGGGCTACCTGTTGCAGAGTTTATGAAGCATGTTGTAAACGTTCTCTTCTTTACTCAACCCTTCAAAGAACGGAATCAGATCGAGCAATTCTGTGTCGGACATGTCATCAAACCAGGACTGCACCGGGACCTGCGCCGGAAAATGGAAGAGTATTAACGTGAAGATCAGCAGTAACGGAAAGAGGAACAAAACTGCCAAATAGCAAAAATAAGGGG
>JAODAL010025732.1:0-58053 GCA_025379985.1 Phyllomedusa bahiana | reverse complement strand
CGGACCCCCGGGGGAGGACGAGGGAAATCCACGTTTCTTATAAAAACTGGGATTACCGTATTCTGGGCTTTTGGGCCGTACTGCAGCGCAAATCGGCGCGCAGTCGCCCAATCCCGCCAAATAAGCGTGTGAACGGGGCCTTAGAGTTTATGATCTACATTCAGTATTGCAGGGATTCTTGTAGGTCAGCAATTGGCAAATTAAAGGGGTATTCCTGCTTAAGCTTTACTGGAGAAATGGATAAATAAAACTCCAGATCATTGTTTCCTCTTGAGAAGGAGGAATCTTCTGACTATAGATTATTTTGGGTGAACCTCAGAAGAGAACTATTCTCAGAAGAGAACTATTTAGGGGTTCCAACTTCTGAAAGCTACAAACTCAGCCACCAATGTGGGCAGCCATAGGGAAAGCAATTCTAATGTTTTGCTGCATAGTTATAGGCATAACCAGCAGTAAGAGGGAGATCCCATAATCTAAAGCTCTAGTGAGACCACATAACCGGCATAAAGATATTGAGAATGTAGAATAGGTTGACAGACAGACTGAAAATGGTGAAGTGTCTTCTGTCCAAAACTTATCAGGAAAGACTAATGTTACTTAATTCATATAGTTCATAGACATACCAAAAGACCGAAAACATACCACCCAATACATGCACTATACACTATTTACATTATGCAAAGTGGACAATATTTGGCCATTTTTAACTACAACCATTGCTAATAAGTGAAAATAAATATACAGCCAGGCTCAGACTGGAGAATAGGTGATTCACCCAGTGGGCTCCTGAGCATGGCAGACCTGGAGTTTCTCTTAAACTCCATATACATCCTTGGGAGAGGCAAAAAGGCAGAGAGAAAAAGGTAAGATGCAAGAGGCAGAGTATAAGAGGCAAATACAGTCATGTACAGTACCTGTAGGGTGTGCCAGCAGAATTACGGTAACTTCACATGTGGGCTCCATCATCAACTCTACAGCTTGGCCACTAGAATTAAATTCCACTGGTGGGTTCTAGGCACCCAAGTCCCGCACTGTTTAAGGCCATAAGATCTCTGTAGATAAATGTTAGCAGCAGGATGTGACTTTGTAATTTTGTCAAAGAATTTCCCTGCTAGAGGTACTTTGGTCAATTGAACATCATTCCATAGTAAATAGATGTTGGACAACCCCCCACCCCCCACCCCCCCAAACAATTTATCTCTGCATATGGTGAATTTATGACTGAGATTTCTTATGTTTATGTGCAAGACTGAGTCAAAACTGATATAGCCCATGAGGAAAACATTTGGTGTGACCACCCTCCTCTTTAATGCATACATAACTTACACTGGGCATCCAAAAGGATTAATAGCAACTTCTTACCTATACACAATTGTCCTGCTCTCATTTACATTAGATTATTATGACTTCACGTTGACATCATTGGGAGCTGACTACAATAAAGGGGGTTTCCCAAAACCATAATCCCAGGGTAGGTAGCAAGTGTCTTACCCATGGGAATCCACTCCATTCAATCTCTATAAGACTGCTGAAGATTGCAAAATAGTCTGACTCATAGGGAATGATGGCAAGCGAGGGATCCTCCTCTATAATGCCCTAATAGAGTATAAGAACAGGGGTTAACATCCTGAGACAACCTCTTTCTATCTGTCGTTCTTTGCTATCCTATATAAAGGTACCCAAGTTCTACTAACCATGCAGGTACATTATTTTTTAATGCACAATATGTCATGCAATTTTGGATTTGTCCCATGTTAACATAGCAATAAATTAATCTACAATTACCATCAGGAAAACCTATCAACTGGGAGCAAAGTGTGGAGACAGATCTAATGGATTATGAGCCCAAGCGGCACAGAAAAAATTCTGCCATTTAGCTAATATAGCCTAATAAAGAATAAAACGAATTTTGGGGTATAGGAAAAATTTTTAATTTTTTTTAATAAAACGTTTTTTTTTTTAAAGAAAGGAAAAAATTGTTTTAAGTTTCCACAATTTTAAAAAACGGTTTTTTTGGAAAAGGGAAGCGTTTTAAGCAACATATGCAACCAAAATATGGTAAATTATTAATTTTTCTTTTGGTAATTGCATTATGAATTTGTTTCATTATAATTTTTATTTTAAAGAGGTTTTATAGGGATACCCGATTTTGTTAAATATTACATCATAGGGTTATTAAAACCCCACACTTTTTATATTAGCATGGGCTTCTTAATTATATGTAATTTTGCTAATGCACATTTGAGACTATTTATACTTATTTTGTACAGCGATATATTTAATACGTGTAAAAGGTTTTATGTGAGGGCTGAGGCATCCTGAGAATATTGATAAATAAGGTATCCCTAATTACTGAATTCTGCGGAGTGCTGCCTATTTTCACAATTTGCCTTTAGGGCACCATTCACAGATCATTTGTGCTAAACGTTCATGGAATCCACCATGAGAAATTAATCTTTGCAAATACTCTGGTGGGGCTGTGACCAGGTCATAGAGTTCTATAAGACACAAATGCGTGGTCTACAAGGCTTTGGTATCCAATTCAGAAACTGTATACATTCAGTAAATAGGGAAAACATGGTCTAATGTTTTCACTATATAACTCTATGGCCCCACTATGATATCTGTCAGGATAAATGTATCACAGTATCCAGACTGATACAATGAACAGGGAGCACAAATGCTATGCGAATCGGACTTTGCAGTGAATATTTAGTACTCGTGAATGCTTTATTATTCTTCATTATGAATAAAGTTCTATAAGTAATATAGGTAATAATCGTACAAAATTAATTAATTGATGATAGGAGGAAAAAAAAACTGAGAAAATGAGATTAGTGAGTCGTGAGTCATTGGTTTTTAATGAGTTACTTTTAATGGCTTTTCGAACACTGTAAATGGGAACATATAGTTGATGTTTCAGTAATATGTGATTTGTGATCGAACAAAGAGCTTAATGAAATTAACCTGAATTATTTATTAGAATAATTACTAAGCACTCTGATAACAAATACAAGATGTGTTAATGGTATTAGTTTACAATCAGGAGACAGGGACATGTAACAGATACAATTCTGAAGGATTCTGAAGGAATTCTGAAATAAATAAAAATGAATTCAATAAGTTCATTTTTATTTCTTTATTTTTGTTAGCCAATGATCAATAATATGGGGCTAACGAAAATAAAGAAATAAAAATGAATTCATTGAATTCATTTTTATTAGTTTATTTTCGTTACCCCCATATTATTGTTCATTTTACATAGAGATCGGTACAACTTCGTGAGTCTTATCATTTGATTTCGGGCATGTACAGTTTTATTATAGATTGCATTAGAAACCCATAAGAGCGTTAGCTCACTCTCCATTGGCTCAAATAACCGCGCCTCTTTTAACTTAGCCAATCACAAACAGAGCTCGCTCTGCATTTCTTTTCCCCATAGAACTCTATGAGATAAGTAGCTCTCCCGCTGATTGGCTAAGCAGGACGAGCCCCTCTTCCCCCCAACCAATCACAGTACTAGAATATTTCCCATAGACAGTAATAACTTTTAGGGCGCCCTTCTATCGGGCCCTTCTTGCTCCACTCTAAATAGACGCACTACATATGATTGGTGGATTCATATCTGCCGCCTGGGCTCAACCAATCAGCTCTTTTCTGCCTTTTACTGTATTTTGAACTGTCCCTCCTTTTCATTTTATTGGTCAATATTACTCCATAGGTTATAATGGTTCACTGTCGCTTCTATTTTGATTGGTTGGTTTTTGCCGACCAATGAGAAGAGCTTACAAAATTTGAATTACTGTATTTCCCGGCAGTTTTCAATGTCCCGAGTCCTGATGTTGCACCGGTGACGGCGACAAACATGTTGTTAGGGATTTGAGTGATGTCTGTTTTTAGAAGGTTTGAGCTCTTTTACAGATAATATTTTACACATGATAAAAATGATTTTTTTAATCATACTCCATGTCTCACGGAACTGAGAGCTGAGATTTCATTGCCCCGATCTCTCTATTAACTACAATGGAACAAAGTAGCTCGCGCTCTGATTGGCTGTGATAGCCAAGCCCCCGCTAGCTCAACCAATCAGCTCTTTTCTGCCTTTTTTACTGTATTTTGAACTGTCCCGCCTTTTCATTTGATTGGTCAGTACTACTCCATAGGTTATAATGTGTCACTGTCGCTCCTATTCTGATTGGCTGGTTTATGCCGACCAATGAGAAGCGCTTACAGAATTTGAATTACTGTATTTCCCGGCAATTTTCTATATCGCAATTCCTGATGTTGCGCCGTTATTGATTTTTTGTTAGTGATTTTATTTATGAATGTTTTTAGAAGGTTTGAGCTCTTTTTCAGATAATGTTTTACACGTAATAAAAACTATTTTTTTGATTCATACTCCATGCCGCACGGAGCTGAGAGCTGATATTTATTTCTTGAGCGATCTTTTCCCTTTATATTTTCCCTTTAATTTTTAATGATCCACTTTTTCACTACATTTAATCGCTTTTAGACAGCTTTGATTTTTCACTTTATTCATTCATTCATTTGAAAGACAACTCTTTTTGCTCTTCACTAACATGTTTAATGATTTTTCGCTCATTTCCAGCCTGTCTCGAATCGGAATACATGTTAGGCGCAGTCCTTCTGCGCCTAAGTCCCGCACTGCGCCTCACCACTGGCGAGGTGCGGGGAAACTTTTTCCCCAGCATAAATGACGCCACCCCCTCGAGCAGCGAATCTTAGGCGAGTCCCCGCACTCCCACCTAATTCCCGCACTTGCCTCATACACGGGAGGCGAAGTGGACTTTACAACCGCATGTATGAGCGCACCTCGGGCGCCGACATACATGAGGCGCAGCTTTCACTTGAAATCGGGCGAAAACGTGCGCTCCGACGCGCCGAAATTCATACATGTTGCCCTTATTTCCTACATAAGAACACAGCATCAAAAGTGATATGAAGATATGTCTACATGCAACCAACACAGTTAGTACTTTAATGAGACTAGTTAAAGAGGTGTTTTAAAAGTTTTGACTTCTCATTACTCATTAGAGGGTGATTAAACATACACAAAAAAAGTAAAAAAAACTTATCTTTTTAATTAATGTTGTTTCAGCTCCACACGCGGTTCCAGTGGTCCCGGTTGATGGTGTAAGTGTTCAGTTTTTCACATAATCTGCAGTGGTCACATGCAGTATATCCAGCAAGAGACCACTGCGGTCTGTGTATAGCTGCAGGGTTATGTGAAAAATGAACACCAATGTCAGAGAGCGGATCACCAGGACCAGCAACAGAGTTGGAGCGAGAGGGTTTACATTGTAAGTTTTCTAATACATATATATACGTATTATATATATATATATATATATATATATATATATATATATATATTGTGAAGACTCACTCTCGTCTGGACCCCATCCTGGACCGTCCTTGGTTTACTTTAGCTCATTGGATCACCATTTTTGGTACATTGGTATTGGCACATCAACTCTCTGACATCTGGAGTCTCTTTAACCAGTAGTACATATTTTATTATTGGGCCAGAATAGTGTAGAGCTCCATTTGTGTACAGCGCAAAACAAAAAAAAATGTACCCAAAATTAATTTGGTTTATAGGGGCCCAAAACCCTTAGCCCAATGAAATATATCATGTTTTAAATTTCAGTTTTTTGCCATTCCCATCCACATAATTCCCCAAGGGCACATGATGTTATCATATTTAATCTGACCCCCAATGTTACCATTAACCCTTACAAAGGGATCTGGTCTTGACTGCAGGGAATTTACAAGTTGCTTCCCTTGATACAGTCTGCAATGGTAACAACTGACATCCAAACACAGTAGTGAAGGGGCAGAGAAGAGACATACTCAGGCAGTGCAGTGAAGATGCAAGCAGACACCATGGCCCCTGTGAACACAAAACATGCTCCTGACAGCAAAAAAAAAAAAAAAAAAAAATTTTCACTGTTAGAGATGGTGTGAATCGTTTTAAACAAAGTGGAATTCTTTTTTAGAATTTTGGGAAAAAACTTCGATTCGAAGAAGTCAAAGTTTGGGGTGTTTCGGGGGAAACGAAGGGGTTTTTTTGATTGATAAAAGGGTTGGCGAGCACGGGCCGCTACAGGGGGCCAAAAAACTCTGGGGGAAAAAAGGGGGAAACCCCAAAATTGACTTGTGGAGATGAACCCAAAAAAAGCCCGGGGGGATTCTGGGGCGCCCAACCGCACTATAAAAGCCCCCCCGGGCCCCCCCCCCCCCCCGGCCGCTGGCAGTTAAACCCCCCCCCTCTCACTGGCTGTGAAAGTTTGCTGCTGAAAATCTCACACAAAAGAATTTACTTTTATACAGCGTTTTTTTGGGGGGTGTCACAGCTTGTCTCAGAGATCTTCTTTAAATTTTAAAATTTGATTTTGTGGGGTTTTGGGAATTAAAAAGTCCAGGGGCCCCCCCAAAATAAGGTGCATTTAAATTTTTTTGCTATTGCTCAGCTCTTGAGCACATTGAATATCCAAGGGTTATCAAAGGGCCGGGGTTGTGTTGTATTCATTTAAAAAGAAACAGCGTTTTTAAATTTCCAAATCACTTTTTTTGGGGCTCCATTTTTTTTTGCAAAAATTTAGACCCCGGGGGTTTAAATTTAAAGGGTTGTTCTGCTGTTGTGGTCACTAAAAAAAAAAGGGTGTTTTTCAAGGGCCAAAAAAATTTTGCCTGTAGCAAAATTTTTTACCCGAAGGTTTTTTAAGGTTTTTTGTGTTGTGTTCCTTTTAAAAAAAAACGTCGTTGTAACATGCTACAAAGGTGGTAATTTTTTGGAGCACCCTTTTCTTTTTTCGCCCAAAAAAATTCCCAAAGGGTTTAAACAAGGGATTTTTTTGCAGTTGTAGTCGTTTAAAAAAAACTTTTTTTTTTCAACGCCAAAGAAGAAATTTTGGCTGTTGCATTAATTTTATATCCGGGAAAGGGAAATTTTAAAAAGTTTTTTTTGCTGTTGTGCTCTGTAAAATTAAACGCCCTTTTAACCCCAAACTACAAACTGGTTAATTTTTGCCAGCACATTTTTTTGTGTTTTCTTTGTTGTTTGGGACTAAAAGAAAAATGTGTTTTTAAAAGCTAAAGAAGAAATTTTTTAATGTAGCATTTAAATTTAATTTTTCCCAAGGTTAATTAAAACCCGTTTGTGCTTTTTATTCAGTTAAAAAAAAAACAAATGTTTTTAAACCCGGGACATACAAGGGAAATTTTTCCTGGCCATTTGTGGAGCGCAAATTTTTATCCCAGGGTTACCCAAACTTTTTGTGGGTTTTTTGGAGTCAAATAAGATAAAAGATATATATTTATCATATACAATATCTTCATTAAACCCGAGTTGTCATTTCTAGAACAAAAAAGTTTGTCCCGACGAGAGGTGGCGGTCTTAACCCTGCGGGGTGGGGAGTGGCACAAAACATTCCTGGAGCAGGCCAGGTTGGGAGACAGGGGAAAAGGGGGCGTCGCGAGGGGTTCCCAAAAAGGTGAAGGGGCCGAAATGCCAGTGTAAACTAGCGGCCCTGTGTTTTTTCCCGAAACCCAATGGTTTTTGATTTGTTGACTAAAGGGCATCCCCTTCCTCCCCCATGACCCTCTGACAAACCCCGCCAAAAGTCGGGGGGGAATGTCGACCACAAAACCCTTTGTTGGCATGGCCCGGGGGGGGTTTAGCGGGCCCTCAACCGTCCTCAAACCCCCCACTGTCCCTTCCGGTTCCCCCAGCCCGAGATCTACTATGTGGTCTGGGTCGCGCCACTTTTACAGCGGAGGAAAGAACGGGGTTGAGGAGGGCAGTTCCCGCGCTACTTTGGGGGCAAAGAAATTTTGGGGCCCATATCCCCCGCTTCTTGCATAGGCGGGAAAAGTATAGAAAGGGGAGGGGGTGGCATTGGGGGGTTTTATGTTGTTAGGGGTCCGGCCCCGGGATAAAATGTTTGGGGAGGAGGACAGCAGTGAAGATGAAACAATAATCGATGGGTGAGGGAGCCGACCGCACATTGGGGAGCCGGGTGAAAGGCTTCATCATCGTCAGGAGAAGAGAAACGTCGGTTTTTTATGTCAGGCAGCGGGGGCAGCCAGCAAAATTTGGTTTTGTGGCCGGGGGGGCAAACGGGTAAACAGCGTGGGAGGTCAGGAGCAAGCGGCCAAGGGGTTTTGAAAAACCGCTTTGCAGGTCCAAGAAAGTAGCGGCCCGGGGTCAGCGGGGCAGCGGCCCGGGGTTTGTCAATCAGTGCGGGGCCGGGTTGGCCCCGGGAAAATTTAGCTAATCGGCAGGTGGCGGGTTTTTTGCTAAAACACCGAGGAGCCCTTATGGGTTATTTAGAATCTGTGTGCAGAAAGTGAAACGTGGCCGGGAGCTAAAAGTTGGCCCAAGGCCCCCTGCGTCAACACATGCAGCGGGCACCAAACCCGGTGGCCTGGGAGAACCCTGCTCTGATGTGGTTTGGGCCATCCTGCCGCGCCCCCCCGCAGTGCCCAGTGGCCCCGCATTTTCCATTGCCCGCCAGCCAAAGGCTCCACCCCCTCTGCAAAAGGGGAAGTGTTTACTTTCCCAAACATCCCCCGGCCCCAGACGCTCCTGCTCCTCGCTACTCATGGCCCCCACGTCGTTCAAAAGGCGTTGCAAAGAGACAACAGTTTTTGGGGAAAAACCATCCAAGGTGAAGGCGACTGTGCCCTGTCCAAGTTTTTGGGTACTGCAGTCCCCCCTTTCCAAATGGTGGACCTGCACCCTTAAGAAAAATTTAAATGGCCTGTGCCGAGCCGAGGTGGGAGTTCTAACCCCAAAATTTTTTTTTTCCCAAAAAAAGGGGCAGTCCCACCCTTCAAAAATTTTTTTAAGAACAAAGGGGGGCCAGCCCTTGGCTTATGGGTTTTTTTCCAAAGGTGCAGGGAAACCCGGGGACAGTGTGTACTGTAACTAGGGTCGGGGCCCTTACTTGTCCTTTACGGCCCAGGGGGTAATGTGCTTCTCCCCAGGCAATAACAATTTGGGGACAGGAGACGCCGTTTTTCTCCCCACGTTGTCAAACTGCTGCCCCTGCCCCAAATGTCCTCCCTCCACCCCAAAAACCATTTCAGCCTCCCAAGGCTGCTCCATCATCCCACTGTGAGGGCACAGGGGGTGTCCGCAGCTCTACCCCTGGTTGCCTTGGCAAAAAAAAGTCACCGGGGGAAGGGGGGAAATGCTCCGCGTCATGCATGTGTGGCTTTCTCCCGCACCAACTGAAAAATCGGAACCTGGTGAAAGACATTTTGGAAAACATGGTGTCCGCGCTGAACCCGGGGAAGGGATTGCCCCCAGGGCCCCTTTGCAGGGGCGCACATGTTAATTTGGGTTTTGGTGAAAAGGTTCCTGAAGCCCTTCCCCCGATCTTCAGAAGATTCTAAAAATGGCCAGGAAACTGTGCAGGGCATTTCCCTCCTTTTTTTTCCCTAAAAGCCGGAAAAACCCCCCCCGATTTGGGCCGGCAAAAGGGCCCCCCCCCAAAAACACTCTGATTTGCGATTTTTCCCCCCGGGTTGGGAAATTTCCCACCTGCCCCATTTTTTGGAAAGACTGTATGAACAGAGAAAGGCCTTTAACTTTTTTTTGTTTGATCCGGGGCCGGCCCGGGTGAAAATCCTTTTTTTAAACCTTTTTTTTTTTTTTTTCCAGTGGCAGCCCATCCCGTAAACCCCTTTCCATTTGTTTTGAGGCCATTCGAGGAGGCCCACGAAAATTTGTCAGTCGCCGGGACTACGGAAATGAATAATGCCCATTCCACTGCTTCTTTTGGCCTGGAAATAAATTTTTGAAAAATTTTGTCTTGGGGCAGGGACTGGAGACGTGGGGGAAACATCCCCCGGCCCCAAAAGAGCCCGGGGGGACTAAAACTGGGGGGGAGGACTTTGGAGCAGAAGCATTTTTCGGGTTTGAAATTATTGGATTTTCTCCCCAAGGTGACAGGAGAGGAGGAGCAGGGGCAGCTGGAGGGGGTTTGTTTGGAGATGAGGAAGACGGGGTGCCAGATAAACCCCCAAGCCCCGTGGCAGAAATACAGGGGGAAAAGTTGGGGCGGGGAAACCCTTGGAGTCATTTGACCCGGGTACCCCGCACCCATCCCCGGGTTTTTGGGCCGGGTTTAGTGACGGGCCGAAATTTCCACCTTTGGGCAGGGGGATGACTTCGGGCTCCCCACCCTTTTTGGAACCCTTTCACTACCAGTCCAAAAAGGGGGACCCTTTTCCCAAGCTGCTGAGAGGGAGGGAAAAAAACTCAAAAAATAAAAAGGAAAAAATCCTCCAAAAGTAAAGGTTTGGGCCCCCCATTATGTGGGGAAATCCCCTCCTCTGGCAAAAATTGACAGGGGCATTCCCCAGCGCTCCCTTCCTACTGCCCCAGCTGCTAGGGGAAGGTGGGGGGGTCGGGCAAAAACCAGCCCCACAGAAAAAAACCCTAAGTTGGGTCACGGATGAGCAGCTTCCTTCCCCCCGCCTAGTGAGGGGGCTCCCCAGCGCGCACGGGCCCGGGAGCAGTCCCGAACCAACGGGTTTTGGGGGCCTATTTGGACAGCACTCGCCCCCTTGTTAGAGGTTTCCGCTGGACAAAGGGCACCAAAAAACGGGATGTGTGGCCGCAACTTCGAGTTTGAGTGAGAAGTGTCCTGCCCGGTCATATGTGGCATCAAGGGGGGTGTTATGCGGGGGGGGGCCACTTTCCCCCAAAGGGAGAACCACTTTCCGGGGGAAATGGGAAACGAATGACCTTTGTCAAGTGAATCAGGCGTGATGCCAGTATTCCACACACCAACCCTTTACGCAGATTAATCACCAGATCCTCACCAAAAAATTTGAGAAATGAGTCGGGGTTTAAACTACCTGCCCCACTATTCGATGCCGCCACCCGCCTGATGCCAAAATCTCTGACAGTTTTTCCTCTGCCTACACCATCTTTACCCGGGGCTTGTATTGCCACCCACCCCCCACTCTTTAATTTTTCCCTCTATCCCTCTGCTGCTGCTGTTGCTGGGCCGTGACCCCACCTTTTCTTTGGCCACTCTCTGACCTCATCTGTGGGTTGATGATGTATCCCACACGTGTCATTGTGAATGTCTGACCCATGCGTGCTGTTGCTCCCCCTCCCCTCCACATGTACTTGTCCCACCTGTGGCCTACTCCTGTTTTTGCCACCTCCAGAATGTGATTGTCCACTGCTGACCTCTGCGCTGCTGTGGCTGCTCCGTAACCCCACACGGGTCATTGTGCCACTCTGGGGCCCCTACTCCTTTTTTGCCCCCTCCAGAATGTCATTGTCCACTGTTACCTCATGCTGCTGTTTGGGGCCCCGGCCGTCCCCCCACACTGTGTTATTTTCCCTCTGTGGCCTCTCCTTTTTTTTGCACCTCCAGAATGTCATTTTTCCCATGTCTGACCTCATGCTGCTGCTGGGGCTCTCCCGAACCTCCCATTTTTGTCATTGGCCCCCTTGTGGCCTACTCCTTTTTTCCCACCTCCAGAATTCATTTTTCCCTTTTCTGACCTCATGCTGCTGTGGCTGCCGTCGCCACCCACCTCGTCATAATGTTCCCACCTGACACCCCTTTTTTTTTTTCCACTGTCGCTGCCTGACTTTATCGGAACTTTCCCCTTTCATTTTTTTGGCCTTTTTGCCCCCTTAAGTGCCCAGGAATTTTATATTTGAAGGATTCAAAGAGCACTGCAGTATATGCTGTCATACTAAAACAAAATTGGAAACCAAAACCAACTCCCTCTGCATATTTAAGGATGGTACAACATTCTACAGCACCCCACGGCTCTGTGCGCCCGGAAATAGCTGTTTTTTTAAAGCAAATTTCCCCAAGTAATTTACCGAAAAATTTTGCGGAAAATTTGGGGAAGTCGCGAATAGAAAATTTTTAAAAAAATTCGCCCATCTCTAACCCCTTATTTAGGAGTCCTTCCTATGTTTACTAGTTTTCATGGCAAACTGAAACTTTTTTTTTTGGATTTGGTTTTTCCCCATGATTCACTTCACTATCCATTTTGCCAAGAATTTACTTTCTACAGTGGCTATTAAAAAAAGGGTTCGATCTCCTAGTACTGAAATACGTGACTGTTGCGCCTTGTTGTAAATTCGCATAGGCCCCCTTGGTCCCCTTTCAGATCCCATGACACAGAATTAAGCAGCAATATAGCCTTGTATTTGCAACATGACATGCTCCATGATACTCCAGGTTCTACAAGACATGTAAAATATCTGTAATGGACTACTTTTAAAAGGCCTTGTTTCAGAGGTACAGCCTTAGATTACACTAGGACCTACTAAATATTTTCTGTTAAAAGTCACCTTAGTAATGGGGAGTTAAGCCAAGGTGCTACAAAAGTGAGACACTGAAGCACAACTCACAAAATCCCTTCACCTTCGTCTTTACCATTAGCTAGGAAACTTTTGGAGCATTCTTTTCTGGGCCTTGTTAGTCCTTAAAGAGGTTTTCTTACTACAAAGATTAGCTTTCAACATGTAGCGAACTTTTTCGAAATACATTGGTCTTTTGATATTACTTTACTCAGGAGGGAGTGATATCACCATGGACAGTAGAGCTCACTCTGGAGCAGATTTATTATCTCTAATAAGATTAGCTTTTGTTTACAGATAAGCCGTTGTTTTCACTCCTCATAGCATGTGTAGCTTTGTTCATTGAAGACTAGCTCTCATGCACTGTTCTTTGAAATGTCTCAGCTAGTTACAGAGGATCTAAATATTGCTAATCACTGCTAGAGAACCACCCACAGCCTGTTAAAGCCAGAGTGAAAGAAAAGCTGGCTATGACTGTGAAACTCCATGGTGAGAAAACTCCTGTAATGTACCCAGAGTGTGATTATGTGCCATGTCAAGTAACATTTCACATAATCTCCAAAAAATTGGGAATCTCGCAAGAGAACAAAGAGTGACTTTTGATTCACTATATTTACTATTTTGCATAGCAAACTTTATCAGTTCTCTATCTATTTATCAATAAAACGTTAACTTTTTTTTATATCTAAATCTTAATTCTCTATACACACTTTTTAAAAACCTGATCTATATCCTCTTCTTTAAACCCTTTTTGCTTCTGAAAGAGGAATAACTCCTTTCTATCATATAGTCTGGTGGATACCCACTATTATCAGTCCCAGTGCCTTATTTATCATAGCAAAAGTACTAGCTTCAGTAAGGGATCCCAAGCCAACTACTTGGGCAGTCGTCCCTAATCTCAAAGACACAGAACAAATAAGGCCATCCCTTGTTACACCGTCTGCGCAGTGACACTTGTAGACAGAGAAGTGGGCTTTATGTGGATTCTCTGATGGCAAATTGTGAGCACCTGTAACGGGTGTTTACTTAACAAGATATAAAAAGGAAGTGAGCTCAGACACACAAGTGACACGACCTCCTAAGCCTGATAAAGCCAGGTTATCTGGCGAAACAGATGTCGGCGAGGTCAAGGACATGACGATTTTCTAAATTGTGAATCTCTCACCTCTTCTACAAAGTGTCACCTGCTGCAGACGAGGTGTCACAAGGGGGCCATTATTTGTTCTGTCTATGAGATTAGGGACGACTGCCAGTAGTATGCTTGGAGATCCCTTTCTGAGCTAGTACTTTCTATATATATAAGGCCTCCTGTAATAGTTGGGGTTCCACCAGACTTGATGATAGAAATGGATTTATTCCCTCTTCAGTAAGCAAAAAGGGTAAATGATGGAGGATAGAGATCAGGTTTTTAATAGTGTGTAATAGAGGTTAAAGCATCAGACATAATAAACCAGTTACGTTAAGTGTTAATAGATAGAGACACTGATAGGAGTCCGTGGGCGTCACTACCGGGGTAATGCAGGGGTATCAATTGCTACGGGAGCCCCTGCCTTAGGGGGCCCCGGGGCAGCTGCTGTACACTGCGTCCCGCTTGACCCCCGGTAATCGCCGCTCCTGGGCCGCCGGCAGTGAACTTAACAGTTCACTGCGGCGGGCCGGGGAAGCTGCGGGGCCCAGCGCAATACTCCCACTGAACGCCCGGGCCCCCCCCGGCCCGATGCGAACAAGCAGCGCGCTGCTCGGTAGTAGCTGGACGGACGCCGATCGCTCCGCTCTGCTACTTTCCCCCTGCCGGCCCTCTGTTGACACTTTGGGCGCGCGTGGTGTCACGTCCACATCCCAACCGCGCCGCCCGCGCTGAGCGCAGAGGCTTGCAGGGAGAGCATCAGAGCGGAGCGAGCGTATCATCGGGGGAGCGTGGACCGAGGTGAGTACGTTGGTTTCTATTTTATCTACCCTAAAAAAAAAACATATGCCTGCCTATATAGCCCCCCATATGCCTATTCCTGCCCTATAGGCCCCATCAGATCCTGGCCTATAGCCCCCCATAAGACCTTGCCTATAGCCCCCCAGATGCCTGCCACCTACCTCCTACAAATACAACCCCCATAATGCCTGCCTATACCCCCCATATGGCCTGCCTATAGCCCCACCATATCCTCCTAAACCCCCCATATGCCTCCTATAACCCCCCCAATATGCCAATGCCTATAAGCCCCCCATAATTGCCTACCTATACCCCCCATATGCCTACCTATACCCCCGCCATATGCCTGCAATAGCCGCCCATATGCCGCCTCAAGCCCCCCATATGCCTGCTTATAGCCCCCATAAGTGCCTGCCTATACCCCCATATGCTGCCTATAGCCCCCATATGCCCTGCCTATACCCCCTCCATAGCCTGCCTATAGCCACCCTCCCATAATGCCTTGCCTATACCCCCTCATATGCCTACCTATACCCCCGCATATGCCTGCCTATACCCCCCATATGCCTACCTATAGTCCCCATATGCCTGCCATAGCCCCCCATATTCCTGCCTATTAGCGCCCGCCTCTCATAAAGCCTCATCCTCTATAGAGCCCCCATAACGCCTGCCTAGAGCCCCCCATAAGTGCACTGCTATACCCCCCCATATCCTCCTATAACACCGCCCATATGCCTCCCTATAGCCCCCCATAATCCTTCCAATAGACCCCCATATACATGCCTGCCTATCCCCACCCATATGCATGCCTATACCCCCCAATAATGCCCTTGCCCTATAAGCCCCCCATAAGCCCTACACTTACCCCCCCATAATATCAATCCTGAGCCTATAGCCCCCATATGCCTGCCTATAGCCACCCCATCATGCCTACCTATACTCTCCCCATATGCCTGCCTATAGCCCCCCATAATGCCTGCCTATAGCCCCCCATAAGCCCTCTACCTATACTCCCCATAAATGCATTGCCTATAGGCCCCCCAATATGCCTGCCTATAGCCCCCATTAACTGCCCTGCCTATAGCCCCCATATGCCTCCTATAGCCCCCATATGGCCTGCCTATAGCCACCATATTTTATAACGATGCCAGCCTATAGCCCCCATATGCCTGCCTATAGCCCCAAAATGCACAGCCTGCCTATACAGAGCCCCTATATGCCTGCTGCCCTTATACAGCCCCCAATACTTGCCTGCCTGCCTATACAGCCCCCTATATGCCTGCTGCCTATACAGCCCCCATAAGCGCCCGCCTGTACAGCCCCCCATCATGCCAGCCTCTACACCCCTATAAAGCCTGCTGTATACCCCACAAGCCTGCCTGTATACCCCCGACAAGCCTTCCGACTACTTATATGTGGCCCTCTATAGCTACCTAAAACCCTACCTATATGGCCCCTATAGACCCACCTAACCCCTCTTTCTACTTGTATGTGCTCCCAATTAGCGCTACCTACAACCCTGCCTGCCTATATTGGACACTCTATTGTCTACCTAAACTTGTGCTCTATTTGGGTGCCCCATATATCCTATCTACAGCCCCTCTGCCTGCCTAATTAGCGGACCCCATATAGCGCCAGGGAGGGCAGTAGCTGGAAAAGAGACTCCAGGATCTTCTAAGATATTTGTGTCTAAATCGCAGGGACCAAGTGGTCGGTGATGTTTATGTCATCAAGATGGCTGCGACTGGACCTTGTATAATGCAGAACAAAAGAGAAAGTCCAACGACTGGTCCAGAGAAACCCACCTGTGAGTCACAAGATGTAACTGCACTTAAATCACTTATACTGCGTCTGCACACATCTTGTACAACCGTGTCTACCACTACATATGGTCACTGAATGGTAGTTAGTAATCCATCTGTAGAGCCTGGTGCGTAGTCACTGGCTGTCTAACCACTATATGGTCACTGTATGAGAGCGTAAATACTACAGTCAGCCATAAGCCTTTGTAACACTTGGAGTCTAACCACTAAAAGAGGTCACTGTATGGTTGATTAATATACAGTCTGCAGAGGCTGTGTACACTGGCGTGAGTCTACGACACTATATGGTCAAATGTATGGTGGTTATACCATACAGTTCTGCAGAGCCTGTGTACACTAGATAATATCCACTTTAATGGTCACTATAATATTAATTATATATTACATTATTATTAGACATATTGGTCATTGTTACTGAATCAGTAATAAGTTGTACGGGGTTAAGGGATGAGGTTAGCAGTGCACGTAGTGTGGGTGGTAGATTTTTGGTCGAGTGGTGGTGCACACACACAATCATTTCCTTATTGTACGATGAGGCGTTATTGGTAATGGTTCACACACTGGTATACGTGGAATTTGATTTGGTAGCAGATAATGGATGGATGAATGGTTGGTGAGGTATTTGCCCCTTGTATTTATCTACATTATTCTAACAGCTATGTACCTGGTACAAAATGTCGTGGTCAGGGAGGGGGGTGGCGGAAGGTGGGGCCCATCCAAAAGTTTGCTAGTGGGGCCCTGTGCTTCTCTAGTCTTAACGCCCCCAGGAGTAATTTTAAGTCTGTGCCTATGGCAAAATAGTAAATATAATGTCAAGTAACATACATATATAGCTGAGGCACCAGAAGCTATTCCACAAAGTCTTTCCACTTTCAACTGATATAATACCATGTTATGTAGTGAATTTAGTGAATGCTGAAAGAAGCAAAATGCCCTATGCCATAAATGCATTTGTTTGGTCTTTCTTGCCTCCCAGCAAAAAATGGATTAAAAAATGAACACAAAGTTTATAGGAGTGGACCAAATTGGTGCCCAATAAAAAATTTGTTTTTCTCAGAACACAACATCACACAAGCTCCAATAGTGGGAAAAATAAAATGGTCATCGATAATTTTTTTCATACCTTTTAAGAGTATTAAAAATATAATAAACAATATTAAAAAAAAATAATACTTGGATGGATTTCATACTGATCCAAGCAAAACAAAGATTGCATGTCATTTATACCACACAATGAGCTCTCTAATAAACAAACCCACCTTAAATGAGATAGAGTTCACAACCATGCACGAGAAATTGATGATGGAAATATGTTTCCAATATATTAACATAAAGTGATAGAAGACATAATTTACCCAATTACAAACAATACAATATTATTATGGTCTAATTTTCTTGAAAGTCATCCACAAAGTCAGCAAAATCTCAGACAGCTTATGTTTGATGCGTACAATAAAAATTCTGGCTTTTGGAGGATGACAAAACTGAAACATGAAGTAAGCTGTGAGAGGTCATGAGGGGGTTAAATAGTGTTGTCTTTGGACCAGGCTATCCAAATCAGCTTTTTGTGGCTTCCAGGATCTGACCCCAGCAGTAAGGGTATATTCATACGGTGAATTTGAAATGTAAATTTACGCTTTAAAATACGCTTTGAAATCTGCTTAAAAAACGGCTGATTAGAGGCGTTTTTTTAAAGTATACGTATAGAGAAGCATATTGGCACAAAAGTGTGGCGCGTGGTATTTTGCCGAGCATTTATCACCACATTTAAACAGCGACACATACATGCCATCACGAAGCAACAATTACATGTGGCAATTTCACTCTTAAAATATGTGTCACATGAATTACAGCACATATTTTCCATTGGAAGCTATGGGAAGAACGTTGTTTGAAGTGTATTTTGGTGCAAATTATGCACCAAAATGCATGTCAAAATACATCCTGTGAACATACCCTAAGGCTATGTTATCACAACGGCTTTATTTCGGGCGTATTTACGGACGTATTTACGCCGCCAAATACGTCCCGAAATACGTTTTCAAATACGTGACAACAAAGTGTGGCCCTATGTTCCGCATCATAAATACATTCCACAATCTTTTACCAATGTGACACTTACTTGCAAAATAACGCCTCAAATAAGTGACAAGTGGGACTATAATTTTACGATTCGGTATATACGGACTATATTACTCCCGTGAAAATACGGGTCGCGAAAATACGCCTCGTGTTAATTGAACAGGCGCTTATTTTACATCTTGGAATATGCTAAATCTCCAATTGTTCATCTATTTATAGACAGAAACGTCTTTCAGACGTATTTTACTACGACAAGACTTCGATAAATACTCCACCGAAATAACTGTGAACATAGCCTAAGGGTATGGTGTGTTTTTTATTCACCTAAGTGCTATGTATCAACAACGGCGTAATTTGCGGGACGTAATTACAGCCTCCGTCAATTACGGCCGATGTCGACACGGGGGCGGGGCGGTAGCGGGGGAGTAAAGCATGGGAGCCGGCACTCTTTTCGCCGCCCAAATATACTGATCACAGCTAGCGTGACGACGTATCACACTCCAGCTAGTGAAAAAGGTGAACCGTCTTAATTAATCCCGCCGAGGGTGCGGGGAGTGACGGAGGAGAACGAGAAATCCTAGTTCCATTAGAACTCGTGATATTACCGTAAAGAATGTGCCGATTTTCGGACCCGTAATTGGCGCACTTACGGCGCTAATACGGAACCGAAATACGGCCCATTTTAAGCCGTGTGTGGAACATTGTGCCTAACAGTACTGCACGCAATAGAAACTGCCTTTATATAGTAACTTAGCTCCATACTCCGGATTAACAACATATAAGGATAGACATGAACATAGGGTTAATCAAGCTTTATGCCTTGGCTCGCATCTTCACACTACTTAAAGATTAACTTTCAACATAGGGACAGGTAACTGAAGACTTTTTCCAGACTTTTACACATTTAAACCTCATAAGTCCCAAAAGATAAGAGAAGAATATTTTTTATCTGCTCAGAGTGCACACAGGTTTCTCTGGTTAAGTCCATGATCTCTTATGGGTGGTGTTTTGAACTTTAATTTTTTAGTTTTTTATATTTTTCAAATATAAGTGGTTTTCAAGTGGTAGAATTATATAAATCTCAAATTAACCTATTTGATATATGTTCTACATATAGATATGTTCTACAGCTCTAAAATCTGCAAAGAGGGCAGGGAGCATCTACAGCAGATGTTAGGAAACGACCTAGCATAAGTGAGGTTCCAAAGATTGAGTTGCTTCAATAGCAGTCAGTGGAAGCCGGCTGGTCCTTAAAGCCACCCACACGGAAAAGTGTACAGTTGCTATAGAAGCTTCTTCCCTGAATCAAATAGTAATTTGTTTACTACTTACAGCAGCTACAGAAGGATCAAAATGTACCTTACAAAGTGGAAGCACTTAAAGGTGTTTTCTGACATTTTTGAAACACCCACAACTGCCTGTGACGGCGATAAAATAAAAAATGAACCTATGTTCACCTCTCCCACAACTGGAGCTGTGATGTGCCCCACTGGTCCTTCCGCAGTGGCATAACGTTTTATCACATCCACATGAGTCAAATTACGCGGGTCTCTAACATCGGCACCACTGAGAGATGGGCAACCACGAGGGACGCTTTTGCTCTTCTGATAGTAGGTGAGTACTGGTTAATATTTTATTTAAAAAAAACTTGGGAAACCCTATTAAGTTTTGTTTCTGGGATGTCCTTTTTATTACTTAGCCACTGCTGAGATACGCTTCAGTCATGAAAATTGTGTCCTTAATGCATGTTCAACCACAGCTCAGTTTAAGGGTATGTTCACACAGCATATTTGCAGGGCGTACTTTGGGGCATAATTAAGCCCGAATTACTTGCTGCAAATACGGTAAAATAATAGCACTTATTATTTCCGCCACTTACACACCAGGGAAAGGGAGGGTGAATGGGGGCTGACCCGGAGCCAGCACATACTTCTATGAACAACAGGCATATAGCGGCGCGCACAATACATGCCGCTATACACTGTGTGAACCCAGCCTCAAGTCTATGGGACTGATGGGTATAGCTGAAAATATTGCTCAGCTATCTCAGTCAGTCCCATGCGCACGCCCAACCTCCATTTTTATGATTGGTGGCGGTCCTACTGACCAGATACTTATAATGTATCTTGTGGACAGATGATAAGTATTCTTGGTAGGAAAGCCCCTTTAAAACACAGTTGAGTCCCATTATTAAGACCACCAGCTAATATCCAGAATAACCACAATATGCAGTGTTAACAGCAGCTAGACAAGCTGGGAGTGACTCACTAAGGTCTTGGTTAGGTTGTGCACATAGTATCAGGGATAGCTATTCCTGACTGCACTCCTCTGCCTGTTGGAGTTGGACAATGTGTGATGACCATATAACGAGCATGGATGACGATGGTATCCCACAGATGCTTATTCCCACAATCGGGTTCAAACCTTAGAAAATTAGCGGGGGCCAGGTAGTATTCTGAAGTCTTGGTCATGCTTTTCCAACTATTGTCCAACATTTCTAGCTAATGGTACATGTCACTCATTGTCTTGACTGGAAATGTCTATCTCCACCAATAGAGACAATCAATTTTATAGTTGTTTTGTACTCTACAGAATATATACTTCCATCTACCCCAAATCAGTGCCTTACACATGGATGAGTGGTCTAGAAAATGCCACAAAAACATTCCCCAGATCATAAAGCTGCCACCACTAACTGGTGTTCTTTCAGCAATGTTTGGATGGTGTTTGTTCTTTGATGTTTCTTGGCTGACATGCTAATATTAATTAGTTCAATAAAGCGTAAAACGTGATTTATCAAAGAAGACAACTCTTTGCCAATCAGTAAAGGTTCAATTCTGATACTGCCATGAATATAAAGCTTTTTCTGCAAGAGACAATTCATGCTAGCATAAGGAGCTAACATCCATCTGCATGGGAGTCCGATAAGAAGTAGGGTTCACTGAACTGTTGTTCTAGACACATGTATTAGTAGAGTTCACTGAACTTAATTAAGACAACGTCATGGTAGCCCCCTGTTAATCTGGGGGTGGGCGTGTGGGCTCTTCTTCCCTGTAGCTTGTACATCCATTCTTGTGTACTTTTCTAGTTGAAGTTCATCTCTTAATGACACTTGGTGCTCCGCAGTTTCCACATTGTTAATTTACATTGGTGCCTTTTGTCTACTCAGAATACACTCATTCTGATAATTCGCCCATGTCATGAGCTGGCTTGGCTGATACATAAGATGTACACATACAGTTAGGTCCATATAATATTTTTGACAACTGATATAACAATTTTTTTTTTCTTCCTGTTTACCTATGAGAGATGAAACCAATATCTATTATAGTTTAAATTAATGTGAACATAAAGGTTCCAGACTTCAGCTTCTTCATTTGAGGGTAATTCACATTAAAATTGCGATTGAAATGTTAATTCAAAACTCTGGTTGAAAACCCTTTCTTGTCAATACCTGCCTGACCACTGGACATCACCAGACCGCTGTGCTCTTCTGCATACTATGCGCCACAGCCTATTACCTCAGAGTCTACGTCACTCAAACCTAACCAGATCCTCTAGCCTGCCTATCTACTCGCAGCGGTTATATAGTTCAGTTGCTGTTTGTCGCCTTTATTCTGTCTGAAGTTTAGTCTTTAACTTGTTAAATGCTGCTCAATTGGGTTGAGATTAGGTGACTGACCATTCAAGAATATTCCACTTCTTTGCTTTAATAAACTCCTGGGTTGCTTTGGCTTTAGTCATTGTCCATCTGTATTATGAAACATCCACCAATCACTTTGGCTGCATTTGGTTGGATTTGAGCACACAGTATGGGCGACAGGTATGATTTTTGGCGTTTAAACGCCAATTTTTATGTGCATATATATAGTATAGAATGTGCCTGATTTATGTACACGTGCTACTGCAGGTCATAAATCCTAAATGTGACTTCTGGCACAGCCCCGTTCATACATGACACCCTATGTCTCCCTTTGTTGGCAGTCATTGCCAACAAAGGGTTTTCAACCAAGTATTAGAAAGTAACATTTTATTTACAATTATTGAATTTGTCCAATTACTTTGGTTCATTTAACCCTTTCCCGACATTGGAGAATCGTATACATACGCCCTAGCGGGAAGTGACTTCCCGCAAATGGACTTATGTACTACTTCCTATAAAATCTATAAAGAAATTTATATCCCTCGGCACTCACAGATTCCCTTGGAGGGTGCTATAAGTACTTGCGATCGGCGCGCTTGCGAGCAAGCCGGCACGATCGCATACATGGAGACCATCGGATAAAATTACCGCGTGGCTTCATGCCGCATCACCCCCGCCCAGAATGAGCTCGGCCCCGCAGGGTGACTAACGCTTCATTATCGCGAAGTCCTGGTCGCACTAATTGAAGCTGCAAGCAGCGACGGAGTTGGAGGCTCCTTACTAGCCTGGCGATGCCGGCGCAGCTGAGTCAGCATTTATGCCGCATGCTGGTCGTCTTACCCCGGACACTCCCCCCGAAGCATTCATGAAAGGCATCAGGCGTATGTCTGGGATCCGTCACCATAAGCCCCACAATGCATTGTGGCATGTGACCGGGCAAAGTTACCATGAGCGACCAGTACACAGCAGCAAGCGCTTGTGTACAGCCTACCATGGTAACATCAATAGTCATACCATTACTGTTACAAAACCCCACTGGGAAAAGTGAAAATTTTTTAAAAAAAGTTTTAAAGAAAAAGTAAAACACAAAACACAAAAAATAAAATAAAAAACACGCACACCCACATATCAAATCCATACTCCGCCCTTTCCCCTAACAAACTGGCAATCGCTTCTACAAAAAAGATCAAACAAATCCAAATTCAAGTACCCTTATATGGATAATCGAGCCCGCGTCGCGTAACTACCCACCCGTATAAATCCTGTCATGTTTACGTTACCCGTACGGTGGACCCCTAAAAAACAAGAATAAAAAAACAGTCACAGAATTGCGATTTTTATTGTCTCATCCCTGCAGCACATAAAATGAGATTACAAAAGTCGATCAAAAACTCATATAAACGCAAAATAGTCTACCAATTAAAATTCAGTTCATCCCAAGCAAAAAAAACATCCTTACTCGTCTCAGTATTTGGAAAAAAAAAAAAAAGAATTATGGTCTCTCAAGAGACAGCGAGATGGCAGTAAATATTTGTATTACACAATAAAAAAACACTTCTTTTCCTTTTTCTATTAAAGTGCATAAAAACAAAAAAAAACTA
This sequence comes from Phyllomedusa bahiana, assembly GCA_025379985.1. NCBI lineage: Eukaryota > Metazoa > Chordata > Amphibia > Anura > Hylidae > Phyllomedusa > Phyllomedusa bahiana. The sequence goes on along the minus strand of JAODAL010025732.1, from coordinate 34,607 downwards.
TAAAATTGAGTATTCACCAGTTAATTGTATTGACCCAGAGTAGTAAAGTTAAATTTACTGTCATGGATCACTTCACGGTGAGCGCTGTTAAAAAAAAAATAAAAATAAAAAACACTACTATGGAATGGCAATTAATTCTCTTCAAACCGTGCCTTCCAAGAAACGATTTAAAAACTGCTATCCAAAAAGTCTTTGCTCCCCCCCAAAAAATCTTATACCAATATAAAAATGTCTCATCTTCATCCTGCAAAAAACCAAGCTCCAACACATCTCCATACACATAAAAAATAAAAATGTTATGCCTCTCACGACTTTATTTGGTCGAAGGAAAAATCGTGTTTCCTTTTTGAATAAAATTGTTTTTATTGTGTAAACAGCAGTAAAACAAAAAAAAAGTAACAAATGGTACTGCTGCGTAATCATATTTGACCTGCTGAGTAATTACTAGCAAGTCATTCATATACTGCACGGTGACCGCTGTAAAAAATATAAATAAAGTGGAATGCTGTAAACCAGGAATGCTGTATTTTACCTCAAAAGCCTCACAAAAATAACCTTAATAAAAAAGTGGATGCATACAGCAGCATATATATAAAAAATTAAAACAAAAAACAAAATCTTTGGCCACAACCGCCATATGGTACAATTAAAAAATGTCCAACATCATACCTCTGCAAAAAAGCAACGCCCATAATCAGCTCCGAATACATAAAACTGAAAAATATATGGCCTGTCAGAATAGGACAAAATAAAAACCAATTTTTATAGACCTATTTCTATTGTGTAAAAGTAATAAAACAAAAAAAAACTATATAAAATCTATATCTTAGCAATTGTAAACACAACTCCCATAAGTAAAGTAAATCACGTCATTCTACACTGCATCTCCACTGCGACAACCCGCTCACTGTAAAATTTGAAGCCAAAAAAACAATGGCGAATTTGACATTTTCTCCAAACCATTTTCATGGGCCAATCGCAAAAATAAAAATATGGAACACCCGTGGCACACCAAAATGCTCAATACACACCCTAGAAATTAGATCCCTGAGCGGTACTTCGATAAACTCCAAAACGGGGCAACTTCTTGGAAGGAGTTTTTCACCTGCTCTAGTACTTGGGGGCTATTTGCAATTGCGACCTGCCCCACAAAATCTAGCGTTCCAAAGCCAGAATAGCACTCCCCTCCCTTGTACTGCTACGGCCCTGCCATGCACCCAAACAGCAGTTTACACAGCCAGAAGTTAATTTGCGTAACAAATTTTGGCGGTGCCAGTATTTACCAGGATTCCTTTTAAAATCTAAACATTTCAGCTAAAAATTGCAGATGGTTGGAATTTTTTTTTCAATTTTCACAGCCTAACACTAAAAAATGTTGTGACACACCGGGGGGGTCGATTATCCTGACACCGGGAAATTTTCCCGGAAGGGGTTAGTTCCCATTATGGGCTTTTTGGGGATTTTTAATTGTTTTGCACCTTAGGGTGTCCGCAAACCTAAAATTTGGCGCCTAAAAAAAATCATAAGAAAATGGCCCCCAGAGTCTGGTAGGTGCTCCTCCTATTCGGGGGCTTGTGGTTGAGCCAAATAGGCATAGGGTCAATATGGGATATCTTAAAAATGGCGAATTTGGGAAACAATTTTAAGTTGCATTTCCCTGATCACATTTCCCGTTTTTTCTTGTGAATAATAGATAAAAATTGAAAATCTGAAAAAAAAAGGGGAAAATTTTTTAAACTTCACTTAAACTTTGTTTTAAAATTCCGTGAAAACCAAAGGGGTTAATAAACTTCCAAAACGTTTTAAAAAAAATTTAAGGGGGGTAGTGTCGTAGATGGGGTATTTATGGGGGGATCTAACATAAGGGCCCAAACAAAATCAGTTAGAAACTGGATGGTCCCCAAAAATGTTTATTGCAAATTTCTTGAAAATTTGAAAATTACTACTAATTTTCTAAGCCCCTAAGTTTTGTAATAAAAAAAAAAAAATTTAAAAAAAATTATGCCATCTATGCAGAAATAGGGTGTAGTTTTAAACTATTTTAGTGGAATAACTATCCTCTTACATGCGATTTTTTGAAGTTTGAAATTGGTAAATTTTTCTAATTTTTCACAATACTTTGATATTTTCCCCAAATAAACAAGCATTTTTTTGGACCAAAAATTTCTTACTATCTTAAAGCACAATGTGTCACGAGAAAACAATCTCTGAATCACATGGATAGGTTAAATTGTCAAAAAGTTATTCTCACGTACAGTGACACATGCCAGATTTTAAAAAATGGGGCTGTCAGAGAGGCCAAAACTGGCTCGGCGGAAAGGGGTTAAAATCAAGTGGCAGATGTTAAGGAGCCTGAAACTCTTAGGCTATGTTCACAGGGTGTTTTTGCGGGGCGTAATTACGCCCCGCAATTACCCCGTGTGGACGGGGGCGGGGCGGGAGCGGGGTGTGAGCGGGGGGCCGGCACTTCGCCGGCCCATAGACAATCACTGCTAGCGGCGCGTATACGCCGCTAGAAAGTGACCTGTCAATTATCACCCCGCCCGGCGGTTTCGCCGGGCGGGCAGTGGAGACCAAAACCATAGTTCCTATGAGAATGTGAATTACCGTAATAAATTTGGGCCGTTTTCGGCCCGTAATTGGCGCACTTCGGCGCATAATTACGGACCGAAATACGGACCATTTAAAGGGCCGTTGTGAACATGGCCTTAAACCCTTCACCCAATTTTAGTGTGGATACCCTCAAATGAAAGCTGAAAGTCTGGATTTTATGTCCATGTTCATTATAGAACTTGAATATCTTTCAGTAAACAGGTACAAAAAACTAAATTTGTGTCAGTGTCCAAATATATATGGACCTAACTGTATGTGTACAGACAGCCTTTCACACAACTTATGTATCCGCCAAGCCAGCTCATGACGTGCTTTCTTTGTTGAAAGTAGTAGTCATGATAATGTGACGCGACTGTGAATTAAGATTTCTGAAGCACAAGGCTGCCTCCAAGAGGGATCAACCAATGACCGATGCATACAGCTTGTATGTAGTTTGGTGGCAACTTTGCCCAACAGCAATACACGGTCTCTAAATGAAAGTGCTGAGAACCCTGTTACAATATTATATTAAATGTATTAGTGCAAAGTGGGACATTCACTTATGTAATAAAAATGTAATGATACTAACACTTAAACAGCCTATTAGTCAGCAAAGCTACTAAATAAATACCAGTAAATGGGTTCAAATGAAGAAAAATGGATTATGTGCTTAAAGAAGAAAATATGAATTTGTTCTACTTTAGTTTTAGCTGCAACTTATGCAAAACAAGGGGGCAATACTCAAAGTGATTGACACAACTCCCCCAAACGCTCACACAACCTAAAGGAGACCGCGGATAAATGAAAGGCCCATTTCAATGAGAGAATCATTATTTATAGTACTGCTATGCTCTGTCCTATTGATCATTGTTTCCCTACTAGTGAGGGAATGTATATCTTAGGGAGAGTAATACATTCATTCGTAATACATTCATTTATATTTATGCACATGGGTTCAAATATGGCTGATAAACAGAGATTCATTCCTGTCAGTACATTTTCCTATGAGTAATAAATACAGATTGAGAACGCTTTTTCAGATTAATTAAAGAGGCTGTGCAACTTCAGAGGCAGCATATTAAGAGGGAATATGAGCCACTTAGCAGCAAAGACATAATTCATGATTAGTGTCAGAGAAAAAGTTTCAGGATCTACTAGAATACATTGAACAGTGGATTCAGCACTTTTCACTAAACTATGTAGTATACTGTAATCTATGGAACATGTTCATAAATTGCAAGCAGACCTGGACACAGAGGCATCCACTTGGCAAATAAGGTTCAACGTGGAAGTTCTGCATCTGGGCACTAATAATTGGCAGGGATCGTATGTCCTAAGGGTAAAAAACTTGGAGAATCGCTTATTGAGAAGGATCTGGGTGTACTTGCAGATCATAGATTACAACACAGCATGCCATGTCAATCAGTAGCCTCTAAGGCCAGCAGAATATTGGCCTGTATAAAAAAAGGCATAGACTCGCAGGACTTGGATGTAATATTACTGCATTGGAGTATCCACATCTGGAATATTCTGTTCAGTTCTGGGCTCCAGTTTGTAGAAAGGATACACAGGAGTTAGAGAAAGTGCAAAAATGAACAACCAAACTAATAAGGGGAATAGAACATGTTAGTTATGAGGAGAGATTAAAAGAATTAAAATGATTTAATCTTAAGAAAAGACAGCTCCGAGGAGACAGGATTAATTTATATAAGTATATAAATGGCCCCTACAAAAAGTATGGGGAAAAGTTATTTCATATAAAGCCCCCTCAAAAGACAAGGGGACATTCCCTTCATCTGGAGAACAAAGGATTCGATCTCCAAAGGAGAAAAATCTTCTTTACCATGAGAACTGTAAATCTGTTAAATAGCTGACTCAGGAGCTGGTCACAGCAGGAACAGGTGAGGGCTTCAAAAAAGGCTTAGATAACCATTTACTACTAAATAATATTAATATTTATGTAGCCGAAAATATCTGGATCCAGTCTGATGGCAACTTTGGGATCAGGAATGAAATATTCCTTTCGTGCAGGTTGGTTCTTGCCTTATGGGTTCCAAAGTCTTTATCAGTAGGGGAAACAAAGCTTAAAGGGGTTTTATCATTTCATTAAATGGTCTTCAGAATAAGGGGACAGTGAAAACAAGCAACTTTGCAACTGTATGTCATTAGCAAAGATGTCTTGTATTCACAGTATTCCTTATCTTGTGTTTTTTTTACACTGATTCAGTCTGGCGGATCCTCCGATCCCTCTCCCTTGCATTTCACTAGCTGAGAGCTCATTTACATTTTTTGTACAGCCCCCGGGGCGAATTCACGGAGCTGTGTCTCTCACCAGAGTAAAGGGGCCGTCACATTTTCACATTATACAGGCAGAAGAAAAAGAATTACACCGGAAGGGCTTACACAATCAGGAAATAGCACCAATTTGGTGCGATCCCTGCCTGCTCAGAGTTAGTGGCTGTAGCATTTTGTCTCTCCATACCCAGCAGAAACAGACAGCAACAGATTTACAATGAGAAAACATAACAGTTTTGTCCCGGTGCCCCAACTCTCCTGCATAGAAGCGAGATCTGTGCCGTTCATAGAGCATCTTTCCCGCCTATGAGAGGAGAAGAAATTCAGTTGTCAGTCTAGATTGAATGCAAACCTGATGTATTTAGAAAAGCTCTTACAAAATAAGCTGCATAGGGAAAAAACACAGTGACATGTGGACTCAGAAGGGGGGGAGGGAGTCTCGGTAGCCAGCATGCACAGTGAAGAGGGGGATGATGTCACCCAGCTGGGAGGGGAAGAAATGCCCCTGCATTTCCAGAGTTGAGAAGCTGAGAGCAGTGTGAATCAGCCGAACTAAGGAAGCGATACATCCCCTTTAAAATGTCCTTTACCCTTCCCCTCATCCACATCTTTCCCCACCCTTGGTTGAAATTTATGGACATTTGTCTTTTTTCAAACGTACTTGTATACTAAAGAAAATACTACTAATACTATACTATGACTATAGTACTATATGCAGCAGTATAAGAGAAATATACTTGGCGAATCTGTCGCCAATTTTTTTTTACAAATTAAAACAAGATACTGATAATTTTTATTTTTTGATTGTAGATTAGTCGATTCTGTTGTCTCTATATAATTATGGGAGCCGCCATCTTGCCTTAGCTGCTTTGAACAGTATTTAGAGAGATGTTCTTTGTTATCTGCAGAATATACAATGGCTTTCTACTAGATACAGCTTCATACTGCTCTCCCGTATCTGTCATAAATTGTTTGTAAGAGCTGACGGGTAGAAATCATAGGGTTCAAAGGGTACATCAGAGACTCTGCAGTGTAAGATACCTATCAGAGGTTCTCTATCACTGACCTGTATCACTGTCTACCTTTAGACAGGACAAAAAGCAGAGCATGTGCAATTTGATGGGACTCTGCCTACTTAGTCTCTGCAAAGCCAGAAGCATCATGGGAAATGTAGGTTCCACTAGGGAAATCATAACAAGAAAAAATCAAGATATCAGACAAACCATAAATGCATACTTGCCATCTCCTCTGGAATATGTGTGAGACTCTTAGAAAAGGGGGGCTACTGCAAGACTCCCAGTAAAGTTTGTAAGTCTCCTGCTTTGGCAGTTTCCCAGCTGCTGACCTATGTCCGAAGTACTAGAGTTATGTGTCATAAGATGCTGCCCCGACACCTAGTTATGTGCAGAAGGGTTGTGCCATAGCTAGACTATACATTCTAGCTGCAGCCACAGGCACTTTAGTGTAAGAGCAACAGTGCTGCTGCGTCCCTAACAGGCCAGGATCTGAACCATTGGCCTGCTCCCTGTCTCACAGCGTAGAAACAAAGCTGATTGTGTGCTGTGGTGATGTGGCATAACCCAGCTTTCCTTCAATGTCAAGGACAGCTGGGTGCAGGGTTGGGACATGGCATTTTGTGCCTTAGGAATTTGCCCAAAGGTGCCCCCCCCCCCACCCCCTAAAAAAAATAAAAAATAATCGGGCCTAATTTTTAAATTCCATAGGTTAAATTAGGGGGAAAAAAAAAAAAAAAAAGTGGAGTAGGTGGGTTCTATTGGGATGATTTATATAAAAATATATTGTGTATGAAAAACCCTCTTTTATTACCGATAAAAAGGGAAAGAAAAAAAATCACAATATATTTACTGCCAGACCAATATCCCAAAAAAAAAAACTTCAAGGTTGTATACAAAGACAAAAAATTCCGCAACATCATGATGATATCCCGCTACATAGTGACTGAATAATCCCACAATAACCACATATTACCACCCAAAAGTGTGAATAATCCCCACTTCTCAAAACAAGTGTGCATAATACCTCCCTTAAACCACATATACCCCCAACTATCCCAGTCTGCAGTGGTCATTTTGGCCCCAGCAGAAAAATAGCTGGGGAAGCCCCTTATATCCCAAAATTTTTTTATATCTTGATTCAACTTTCATAACATCCCCCCCATTAATTTCAGGTAATTAATACAGTTTTTAATATATAAGAGGAAAAAAAACCTGTGATCGATAAAATAGTCGCTGCGTTTGATGAAAGTATACAAAAGTTTTTTTTTCCAGAGTTTTACAAAAACGCAGAGTTGTTTGTATCGACCCCCTGAGACCTTCGAGGGCGGCCCATGACGCGGGTTGGGAAGGATGGTTTCCCCCAAAAAATACCCGTTTGGGGTGTGGCTGTTTCATGGCGGTCAAAAAAGCTTTGCATTGTTTAAAGTTTGGAACAAGTAAGAACTTTTTATACTCATGCAGAGACTGCAGTAACTGATGAGTGATATAGGCGGCAGGGGACTATAGTGGCCTTAATATTAGGGTATAGGGGCCATATATTAGGCGGCAGGGCTATGGGGGCCCAATTTTAAAGGCAGGCAGGGCTATAGGGTAGATAGAGGCAGGCAGGGGTATAGGGGCCATATATATGGGTAGGAGGCTATGGGGGCCCATTAAGGTAGGCCCAGGGCTATAGGGGCCCATAGATATAAGAGGCGGGTATAGGGGCCATTTTATATAGGCAGGCGGGGCTATAGGGTGATATAAAAGGAGGGCAAGGGGCCCTGATATAGGCGGCAGGGCTTGGGGTTTAGATATAGAAAAAGGGGGATATGCTTATTATAACAGCCCTTTAAATTGATTTATAAAGTTTGGGTCCTGATGTGCGCCGTTATCGGGGGGCTGCTGTCCCCCCTTTCGTCCCGGCCTTTTTCCTTTTTAAAAACTCCAGGGGAATTTTGGAGGGGGGCGGGGTTTAAAAAAACATTTATAGAAAAAAGGAAAGGGGCTATAGGGGCAAAAAGGGATTATGGGGGCTTTTTGGCAGGGGGTATGGGCTAGATATAAAAAAAGGGGCAAAAGGCTTCTATGGGGGGCATATAAAAGGCGGGAAGGGCTATGGGGGCCCCAAGATAAAAAAATTTTTTTTATCCCCATAGGCAAAAGCGGGGGGGCCCTAAAAAAGGGGGGGGCCATATATAAGCAGGGAAGGGCTATTGGGGGGCCCATGGGGTATTTTTAGGGGGCGGGGGCAGGGTTTATAAAGGGCTAGGGAAAATATGGGGGCCGGGGAAAAGGGCCCTAAAAAGGGGGGCCCTAGATATAGGCAGGAGGGCTTGGGGCCTTATATAAGGCAGGCGGGCTATAGGGCCCATATATAAAAAAAAGGGCAGGGGCAGGGGGCTATGGGGGGCCAAATATATAGAGGCAGGGCATAGGGGCCATAAAAAAGGGGGCGGGGGCCAAGGGCCCGAAAAAGGGAACTTTTAAATTTATAGGAGGCAGGGCTATAGGGTAGATATAGACGGAGGGTATAGGGGTAATATTAGGGGGGCAGGGCTTATATGGTAGATTTATGGGGGCCCAGGGGGGAAAGGGGCCTTAAAAAGGGGGGGGCTTAAATCAGGCAGGGCAATTGGGGCCTTAATATGGGAGGCAGGGCTATGGGGAATAGAAAAGGGGGGGGGCATTAATATTATAGGGGGGCGGGTATAGGCTAATATTAGGGAGGCGGGTATAGGGTAATAAGGAGGCAGGGCTAGGGATATATTAGGGCAGGGCTTGGGGGCCTAATATGGGGAGGCAGGGGGTTTGGGGCCATATATAAGGAGGCAGGGCCTATTGGCCCGATTTAAAAGGAAGGCGGGTATAGGGCCTAGAAAGGGAGGCAGGGCTATAGGGCCAAATATATATTTTTAGGCAGGGCTATAGGGGCCATATTTTTATGGGGGGGCTTAGGGGCCATTTGAAAAGCAAGAAAGGGGCCATATATATAGGCGGCAGGGTAGGGGTAGTATAACGGCAGGGTATGGGGACCATAATATAGGCAGGGGGGCAAAGGGGCTAGTTTTAAAGACAAGCTAATATATTACTGGTTTTAAGTTTCATCGTTTTTAAAAAAAGTTGGGGGCTCCCGGTTGCGCCGTTATCGGGGGCTGCTGCTGCTCGTCCCGCCCCTTACCCGCTGCGCGACTGTCTTTCAAAGCACATGCCACAGGCGGCGCGCAGCTACGTCCCTGTTTGTCAGAGCGCCCGATTTTCTCCTGTGGGTGCGGGGGGACCGCAGGTAGAGGGAGCAGTCGAGAATCAGTACAGTTGGACTGTCCCGACTCCCCCTGCAGAATGAAGAACTGGGAGTAGGCGCTGGCACCTGGGTTTGGCTCCACAAAGAAGCGAAGCGGAGAAAAAGGGGGGCGAGCAGCAGAGGCCGATAACGGGAAGCAGGCAGCCACAACTTTATAATCATGAAAAAATGTTATAGAGTAATTTTTTGTCCCCCCCTAGTGACGGGAGAGGTGGCGTCTAGATATCCCTACTCTGCCTCCCCATTTTTCCCCCCTGTGGTCCCACTATAACCTCCATACCAGAGTAAATTTTGCTTAACTTTATAGATAGTAAAAATTTGAAAAGAAGGCAGCAAATATTCACATGGACAGTTAAATATATGTTGGGGGGGCTAAGTTGGAAAAAAAAACAGATCTTATTTGGCCCCATACCTATATGATGGAGCTGAATATCTGGAACCTCCACTTTTAAAGATCCAAAAAAAGAAGCTGTATATAACCCCATTAAGGAGCATCATTACTTGCTGACCCGCGTAAAAAGGGGTCTTCTAATGAATGTCAGTTGGAGGTCTGATAATCAATCAATTACTGCTCCCTATAGTGTTACAGATGTAGAGGCAAACAGTTTTTGCCCGCAATTTTGGGTGCACAAATTTTTAAAAACTTACATTTGTCATATTGGGAAATCTTCACCACCCCTTTTTATTATTTTCCTATTATTTATTCAAGGGGTTTTTTCCTTTTAGTACAGAGAACAGATTGTTTTTGTCATAGGGTTTTTAGTGACAGGGTGCAATGTGTGCCTGCTGCTGTAAAATAAATGGTAAAGGAACGTGTGAATATAAGGTGTAAAATCTATAGCACAAAATAGATACTTGCCTAGACCCATTTTTACTCAGTTATTCTCGCAAAAAACAAGCCCTAACATAGCTCTGCATACAGAAAAATAATAAACTTATGGCTCTCAGAATACGAAAGCATTTCTATTGTGTGAAAGTAGTAAAACATAAAAAATGTATATAGTTGTAATTCTACTAAACCACATAGCAAAATTATCATGATATTTATACCGCATGGCAACGCTGTAAAAATCCCGAAAAACAATGGTGGAATTGCAGTTTTTATTTCCTTTTTCACAGCCCAATGCTAAAAAATCTGTGAGCCCAAAATGACAAAACACCCCCAGTTTATTCCCTGGGGTGTTGAAACCAAAATGGGCGAATTTTGTAAGGTTTAACCTGTGCTGGTACTTTTACCAATACACATTACAATATACACATGTTGGCAAAACTGTTGGTACCCTTCCTTTAAAGAAAGAATAACCCAAAAGGGTTCCGAAAACACCCAAAGTGGGGACCAATAAAAAATCAGTTCACCCCACAAAAAACCCCCTTTCCAGCTCTGTTAACAGAAAAATAAAAAAGTTATGGCTATCTGCATACAGCAATACATAAACATTATTTTTAAAAAAGAACGTTTTTATTGTATAAAAGTGCCACAATATTAAATATAAACAAAATAACAAAAAGGGAAAAAACCCCGTTTTTTAACTGCATTTTGTGAGTGTGCAAAAAATAAAAATTAAAAACACAACCAGGATTATTGTATTTTGTTGATTCTGCCTCTCATAATCCCGAATAAAAAGCAATCAAAGAGTCATATGAACCCCAGAATGGTACCAATTAAAACATCAACTCGTCTCGCAAAAAAAAAAGCCCTTGCATAGCTCTGTATACAGAAAAATTAAAAAAGTTATGGCTCTCAAACCCACGACATAAAAACACAATTTTTTACAAAAGCATTTCTATTGTGTAAAAGTACTAAACAGAAAAAATGGCACATAAATGGGAGCTGTGGCAAGAGGGTTAGCTGTGTCTATCAGCACAGTGTCCAGAGCATGGAGCAGATACCGATAGACAGGTCAGTACACCAGGAGACATGGAGGAGGAAGTAGGAGAGCGACAACCCTGCAGCAGGACCACTACCTCCTCCTTTGTGCAAGGAAGAACAGGAGGAGCAGTGCCAGAGCCTTGACTTCCAGCAGGCCAATAATATCCATGTGTCTGCTCAAACTATCAGACTCCATGAGGGTTGTGCTTATAGTCCAACACCATGCGGGGCGATTGAGAGATTCAACATTGGCGTCCTGTGCTCTTCACGGATGAGAGCAGGTTCACATTGAGCACATGTGACAGACGTGACAGTGTCTGGAGACGCCATGAAGAATGTTCTGCTGCCTGCAACATCCTCCAGCATGACCGGTTTGGCAGTGGATCAGTAATGGTGTGGGGAGGCATTTCTGTTGAGGGCCACACAGCCCGCCATGTGCAGATTGACTGCCATTATGTACCAAGATGAGATCCTCAGACCCATTGTGAAACTATATGCAGGTGCAGTGGGCCCTGGGTTCTGCATGTGACCACTGCAGCTAATCAGCAACTGCATCGGTGACGTGCTACAGAAGATTGGGGAGACTTAGCAATGAAACCAGGAACTAAAGGTAGGTAAGTATAAGGTTTTTTCTTTGTTTCAATTGGGGCCCTAGAGCATAATAGTTTTTTTTTCATAGTACATGGACAACACCTTAAAAGCAAGAAAATCAAATATCTACTTCCTGAGCAGATTAATTTTTTTTCAAGTAGCAGAACTATCTTCATTCATCACAAACATTTTATGGCTTCTTAAAAAGAGATTACGGTATTATTTTTATAAACTTCTGACATGTCAGTATAGCTTACTTCAGATGTCAATGAAGTGGGCACAGTTTCTAAGCCACCTGGAAGACTTGACAACTCTTGTGGGAGTCCGGGGGACCCCTTATTGTCTGAGAGTCTCACAGATGATCCAGGAGAGTTGGCAAGTACAGGCATAAAGTGGCATATGGAAAAGTATCTGGTATATTGTGCCACACACATAACTTTTAGAACTTTTATAACTTTTCTGTGACTCATAAATGCAGTCAGGGGACTCTAGAATCGCTCCTCACCTGTTATGCTACTTCAGTACTTGAATTTTAATATACCCTATAACTTACTGCTATTACTGACAATTATTGTAGATAGCAATGAGAAGGAAATAATTCCAGGTCGATATCTAACACTCAAATATTTCATTTACTTTAGAACATCTCTTGTAGAAAATAACCTGCACATTTACTTACATACATCCTGCCATAAATTGCTTCTTTTAAATGATTGCAAATGAAGCCCGTGCATTGCATGTTGCCATAGTGATGTCAGTTATCTAGTTGCTTGAAATTTAGATTTTTTTTCTTAAACAGAGATTACATCTGCATTTTACATGTTTTCCTTCCATTTGACAGAAAAAAAGCAAATACATTCTTAAGCAAACGAACACCCTGACATACACAAATATTGCTAGATGTTGCTGTTACATGGTTAGAGAGCCCTCTGGTGTTTCTTTTGCTTCTCTCACACAACATCCACCTAACGTATCCAGTGCTGGTGGTCACACATGCACAGTAACTCAGTCAGACCACCTCTTTTACAGCAGAGCAGAGTCATTCCTGCGACGGTACAGGCCAGCCAAACAGCAAGATCTGTATATTAGAAGCAAATGTTTCTCCCCAGTATTCAACATCTTGGTGGATGGTTTAAAAGGGAACCAAGAGAAAAGAGGGTTTCTTTACAACTATATATCAGCAATAGAGATGCAAGAGCGTTTTTCACCCCAAAATTCGAATGGAAAATCTGTTTTGCAAGATCTAACAGAATATTTAACACCTGAAATTTTTTTTGATAGCAGCCCCTTTTTTTCCCATTTTTTTAATGATTTTGGAAAAACATTCAAATAAAGGCTTTAACTAAAGGAAAATCCTAATATTCTGACAAATTTTATTGTAAGGGGGGGAGGGGAATCCGCGGGGCCAAGGGCAAGCGATTAGCTAAGCCACGCCGGGGAAAGGGAAATCAATTTCCCCCCCGGTTTTCCCCCGAGCCCGCCGCAAACGGGAGGGAAATTCCCCTGCGGGTGAGGCAACCAGGTCGTTCCCCCCTTACGTACTTGCTTGCATGGGGGCCCGGGGGGAAAAGGTGGTAAAAAAAACGTAATCCGGAGGCGTAGTGGGGGAAAGGAAAAATTCGGGGGCAGGCCAGGGGTTTCGAAAGTCAGAGAGGGGCAGCGGCCCAGGGCGGGCGGCAAACGGGGAAGGTCGGGAAAGTAAGAAAGGCGGACGGGTTTACAGGGGTAACAATAGGAACCCCAAAAACTCTCTAACGCCCCAAAAAAACCCCAAACCGGCCCTGGCAAAATTACGGGGGGATCCCTTTAAAAATGGGAAACCAGCGCCCGACAATAAAAAATTTGGGGAAAAAGGGCCCCCTTTAAATTTAGAGAACCCGGGCCCGGCGCGCGCGCCTTAAGCGGCGGCCACGCACCTGGGCCCGGGGACAGGCGGGGCGCGGCGTTCACCCGGAGCGGGCCAGGTAAAAAGGGCGCCAAAGGCGGGCAGAGGGGGGGTCGCGGGCCCCCCCAAAACCGCCCGCCCAAAAACCCCCTTGCGAGCGGGGAGAGGGGTCGGGGGGGGCCCACCCGGAAACCCCGCGACCCCCCTTGACGTCCCCCCCCCCCCTTAGGTCCCCCCTTTCTTTTTTTAAAACCTAGAGGGGAAAGGTAAAGGAACTTTTTGGGTCCCCTTTTTTCCCACACCCCTCCCCCGGGGCCAAACCCCCTTTCCCAGTCAATGAAAAAAACCGTTTCCCCCCCTCCTTCTTTTTGTGAACACCCCCTTGCCCTCAAAGATTTTATCATTTGGGGCCACAAGGAAAAGGGGAAACCGGGTTTCCAAACGGGAGAAGCGATTCAGCACCCCCGGGGTTGAGGAGAGAAAATTTCCGGCCCCGGGGTGGGAGGGGGCGGAGCTTGTAGGCCCCCGGGGTTTAAAACTTTGCAGTCCCTCAAAGGGACCCACGTTTTAGGCCCTTTTAACTTTTAGCTAGGCCCCAAAAGCAAATTTTAAAAATTTGCTGGATACCCAAACCTATTCCCGGTCAAATAGGGGCGGGGTTTCCACGGTACTGTCACTGGTTTTTAGTGCGGGCGGAACCCCTTTAAAACGGGGCCCTTTGCCCGTGTGATTGCCAAAAAGGGCCTTTGTTTGCCCCCTTTATTTGGGGAAAATCCCGGCCGGGACAGACAGAGGTAGAAAGGGGGGAAAGGGGTTTGGGGGGGGATGTGACCCAAACCCGAAAAAAAAAGGGGGGGGCCCCCCACGGATCTCAAAATTTTAAGGGAATTAAAAGGAAAACCCCGCCCGGGGAAGAAGATCAGACCATTTTTCCCTAGGGGGGCGGACACAAAATGCCCCCGGTGGGTCCCCAACACCGGTTGACCCTTCAACCTGCCCATTAGTTGGGGGTGGTATGCGGAAGAGAAGCCCTAACGGGAACCTTTCAATTGACCACCCCAAACCCCCAAAAATTTTTAAGCAAAAAATTTGGGAACTCCCCAAACTGAGCCCCAATATGTAAAGGGAACCTTGCAGAAGGAAAACGTGACAGAAAAAATGTTGGGGCCAGTTGGGGGGAAAGGGGGGAAACCCCAGGCAGTGGGATAAAAGGGCCCTTTTTTGGAAAAACCCCGGAAAAAACCCAGATGACCGGTTTCCAGGGGAGGGCGGGAGGTCCGAAATAAAGCCATGGTACATGGGTCCGGGTTTTTTTGGCACAGGGAGGGCTGAAAAAAGGGGCCCGCGGCTTGAGGCGGGGAACCTTATTGGGGCACAGGAGGTCCCAGGCTAGAAAAAAGGGTCCCTATGTCCTGGAAAGGGAGTGGGCCCACCAGTAATATGGGGAACTAATTGAAGCGACCTATAAAAATTGGGTGCCCAGAAAATTGAGAAGAGTGTCCCCACTTCAGGATTCTAAGGCGCAAGGAGGTCGCACATACGTTTTCCCCGGAAAGGTTTAGGCGCTGGAGGTCCACGGGGGCACCCGGGAAAGGCCCGCCCGGGGGGGGAAAATGTGCGCGGGGAGGCTCGAGCCCCCACTGTATGGAACGGGTTTTGAGCATCACTCTGATTTTTTTTTTTGGCAGGGGGAAAATGTAGGCGGAAGTAAAAAGGGCAAAGAAAATGCCCCACCTAGCTTGCCGGGGTTCGGGCTTTGGGGCCGACTGAAGAAATAGGAGGTTCTTTGGTTTTGGGGAAAATTTGTAATAGGGGGGGGGGGGAACCCCCCCCAGTAGGTGACCCCAAATTCTTCAAGACCCCAGCTTTATGGCCAGAAAATTCACAAACACCAATGGTATAGTTCTTCTGGGCGGGAGAGAATGTCTTGGAAAAAAAACCAAGGTTTGAAAGCTTCCCAGGGGAGGATCTTGCAGGAGGCCCGCAACCAGCTCGGACTGACAAAAGCATCCACTTCCAGATTAAACGGCGTTAGGGTTGGACGAGACAGGACCGGAGCCGAAAAAAAATCCCCGCTTTGGCTGGTTAAAAGGTTTCCCCTTGGGCCTCGGGGGGCCGGGTTTTTGGGATTGGCTTTTTCCCTAGTCAGGGCCACCAAGGGAGCCCCCAAAGTTTTAAGAAGGGGGGGATAAATTTGGGCCTATAATAATTGCAAACCCCCAGAAAACTTTTAAATTTGGCCCCGGGCCCCCCCGGTTTGGGGGCCCATGAAACCCCCCGGGGAGAGTTTGGGGGGAACCCACCCGGGAGCCCCTTATCAGAGACATGTCCCCAAGGGAAGGGGGAAAACGGGGAAACTTTCAAAGGCCTTTTCGGGGGGGCAAAGAGCTGATGAGTGGGGAAAGTCCCCGGGAGGCCCCGGGGAATGGTGGCGATGGCTCAAAAATAAAGGGGAGAAGTGGGGGAATATCGCCCAAAAGTAGACGATTACCCCGGGACATAGAGTGGGTTTCCCGAAAGATTTCATTAAAAAAGCCCTAAAATATCCCGGGGCGTTGCAGAGCCCCGAAAGGGCATAAAAAATACCCCGAAATGGCCTTCCGTTTTATTTAAAGGGCCTTTTTCCCATTGCCCAACCCCCCCCTAAGCGGGATTTAATTTTTGTACCCCCCCGGGGCGTAGACCCGTTTAGAAAAAAATTTTCGCCCCCCAGGGGGTTTCAAAAATTTCGGAAAATTAAGGGCAAGGGGGTAACGGTTTTTTATGGTAATTTTATTCGGCCCGGGTTTTTCGATGCGGGGCCGGAGGGACCCCCTTTTTTCTCCACGAAGAAGAACCCCGGCCCCGCCGGAACGAGCACTTACGGAGAATCCTTTGCGGAGGTTCCCCTTGCCTTTACCCGACATCCCTTTAAAGTTCCGGGACGGAGAGAGGGTTAAACCCGGCCCTGGGGGGAGTACAGCCGGGTTTGCAGGCAAGGGGGACAACATAAGGCCGGTTGGGGGGAAAAAAGTCTAAAGTGGCTTTTCCAAAAAGGAAAGGGGGCAAAGCCCCAGAAAGGCGAATTTTTGACCGGGTGAGGGGTTTGGCAATTTCCCGGGAGTCTCTTTAAAGGAGCGGGGTTTGGGCCTTAGACAGGAAAAGAGAGAGCCCCCGGGGAAACCCCCAAGCATGAAAACCCCGTGCCCCAACCCAAAAGTGGGGGTTTTGGTCCGCAGCCAAGGGGGGCCCAGAGGGTTTTCCGGGGAAAGGATCGGGGGCAGGAAACTAGTAGTTCCCACGCCTCCTTGGGGAAGGGGCCCCCAAATTTTGCAAAAAGGGGGGGCCGCGGAGAGGGAAAAAGGGGTCCTTAAGGCATTCCCCCCTGCCGAGGAGACGAACATAGGTTTCGCAGGGGAGTCCCCGGGAGACAAAACCGGGTTTCCCCAATTTCCCGTGGCTTATAAAAGTTTCCTGCCGACCGAGTCGAAAGGCGGGGGCCCTAAAAGGTGCTGCCCGGGAAAGCCCCAAATTTAAGGGCTGGTAAGACGGGGGGAGGGCCGTTCTGAACCTGGGGTTTTGCCTCTCCTAAAGCCCTGGGTTTCGGAATTTTTCCCGGGGCCCCGGGAAACAGCCCCCAAATAAAATTTGGCCCAAAAACCCCCCCAAAATTTAAAAGCAAAACTCCCTTCAGACGACGGGGAAAACGTTCCTCCGGGGGCCCAGGGGGGGCTCTCTCGAGCTGCATGGTTCCTCTTCAAGGCCTTTGGGGGAAAAAAAAGAGGGGGACCGCTGGAACGGGACCCCAAGCGGGGGGAAAAACGGCGTGGACGGACGGTTCCCCTTTGCGGGGGTTCCTGTTGCCTTTTCGGGGGAAGCGAATATCCACTGGGTTTGGCCAAATGGGATTAGGTCATCCAAGGCACCGGGTTTGGTTCCCCCGGCGGCGAGCTCCCCCCTTGATTCCCCCCGAGGGGCCCTTTGGGCCAAAATGCGCCCCCAATGCTGTTTGTTCCACCCAAATTTCCAAAGCGAAAATTTGGGGGAAAACAAAAACCCCCCGAATACGGGAAGACTGTTGGTTTGTTGCCCTGACGAAACCGGAGCGCGCTGGGGGCCGCCAAAGAAGTAGGGCCCAGGTTCCCGAAGAGGGTTTGGGGAAACCCCGCGGAGGAACGTTTGGGGGTTTCCGCCGTCGAGGCCCCCCTCGTTTCCCTTAGTGGCGAAAACCCCAACCGGGGTTCTTCCTGGACAAGAGGCTGTTTAAAAAGGCCCCCTTGTCGCTCTTTGGGGAAATTTGGGTTTGCCCCATCATTTCGAGGGGGAGGGAGCACGGGGCTGATAACCCTCGGCACTTATTGGGGTCCCCAAATGGGTTAGCGTGGGGGAGGGCAAAAGCAAAAGGGGGCCCCCAAAGGGCCAAAGCAGGTAGAGAAAGGGGATGCCGGAGCAACGGATGCAGGGCAGAGGCGGCACCCGGGTGGAGGAGACGAGTCACCGGGTTTCTGCATTTTTTGGCCCGAAAGCGGTCGATGCGTTGACTTTTGTGGGCAACAGCGGGTAGTAAATGTCCCGGAGTTGGGCCGAGGTACCCTGCGGAACCCAGGGGCCAAAGCCCTGTACTGAAGGGGGAGTGGACCCCGCTGGGGCCAATGCAAGCTTTGATAGAAAGGCCAAACGCCAGGGAACGGAATTTAAGTACCCCCCCGGTTTTTCACCAGAGCCGCCCCCCAAAGCGGGAGGGACTTGCTGTGGCGGGAGGCTCCCGGGTCGTTTCCCCCTGAGGAAAACTTGCTTGCGTGGCGGGGGCCCAGCTTTGGTACAAAACGTAATCCGGAGGCGAGGGGGGGAAACAGGCAAAAAAGGGCCCAGGGCAGGCAGAAAACAGGAAAGGGCCCAGGAAACGTAAGCGGGGAACTGGAAACACGGGAAAACAATACGGAAACCCAATACCTTTTAACGAAACCAAAAACACCCCCAAACGACTGGCGGAATTTACTGGGGGGGGTTTACCTTAAATAGGACCAGCGCCCGCAAAAACCCAAATTTAAATTCGGGACATGGCCCTTTAAATTTAGAGAAGCCGGCGCGCGCGCCCCTTTAGGGCCCCGGCCCCACGCCACGAGGGCCCGGGACGGGCAGGCGCGGCGTTCACCGGAGCGGGGCCAGGTAAAAAGAGGCGGGCGCCAGGAGCAGAGGGGGGGTCCCCCGGCCGCCGAAAGCCGCCGGGGCCAGCCCCCCTGCTGGGGGGAGATGGGGGGGGGGGGGGGGGGGTGGGGGGGGGGGGGGCCCGCTCCCCCGTGACAGTTATCTTAAATTAAAAAAAAAAAAGGGCACAAATATCATTCTCACAAAAAGTTAAGGATATTTGGTTTTTTGGTTGAATTTCGGGATGAACAAAAAACTTTTGGGAGCTTTTTTTAAAAATTTTGAACTAAATGGGGACCATCTCATAACTTTGGGAATAAAAACATGCCCAAACGTTCCTTTTTTTGTATTTTTTGCCCAACTTGTAAATTCTAAAAAAGGAAAGGGTTAAGGAAACATTCACAACGGGTTTTTGATCCCAATTTGGGCCCAAAAAATTTTAGGGGAAAAAATTTGAATTGCGTTTAAAAACGTCCCCCTCATCACTGGTAAAATTTTTGACATCATGAGCCCAAGGACAAAAATTTTTTATTTTTGATCATTGCGAGGCTTCAAGCGGAAGTTCTCAAAACAAAAAGGGGTTCACTGAGAAAAGTGTCCCAAGTGTCATAGCAGGTTGCAACATGATACATAAAAAACTGGAAGGTCACAAAAAGGGCAAAGAAGGGGGGGGGGGAACGCCCTTTTGGGCCCTACATCACACACTGATGACTGTTCATTTAAACAATGCCTGCAAAAACCGGATAAGGGTTTCCCACAAAATTCCCAAAGGGCATGTTTGAGGTGAGAGGCAACCAGGTTAAACATAAAGGGCCCATTCGAAAACCTTTCCCAACAGTGGGGTTTGTGTGTAGAAAATCGGCAAGGGTGCTGACCTGGTTTTATCTCTTTGCAACCGGGTTTGATGACACTCTTTTGACACTCTAAGTTCAGTGGCCACTTCCATCTGAGAGCATCCTACTTTAAGCCCCCCAATGGTGGAAATACGTTGATCATTGTAAGGGGGTTTTTCCCTTTGGGCCCCCCATGATTGGGCAAAAAAAATTTTAACAGGATGGGCTGTTTAAAACCTAATTCAAATTTTATCCCCCAAATTTAAAAGGGCGAAATTTAGGGATCAAAAACCCGTTGTGAATTGTTCCATTAAGCTTTTTGTTTGGGATCACAGTTGGGCAAAAGAAAGGGAAAAACTGAAAAGTTTTTGGGCATGTGTATTGTAAAGTTACGAGATGGGCTCATTTGTTAATTTAAAAAAAAAGTTCTAGAAAATTTTTTGTTTTTCCAAAAAAATTTCAATCAAAAGCCAAAAATCCAAATTTTTGGATTTGTTAGTTGCATAATTTGTAATATCTCAAAAAACTATTTTTTGGGGGCAAAAATTTGACTAGGTTGGTTTTGGTTTTAATTTCAAATTGGGTTGAGGTTTTTGGGTATTGGTTTTTTTGCAATGAAAGGCGGGATAGCCAAGCGGGCTGAAAACCCCAATTCCAACCCTGTTTTTAAGGGGAGTAGCAAGGGGAAAAATTTGGTTTCCTGAAATTTGGGGGGGGGGAATTAAAAAACTTTTTTATGCTAATTTTTTGGGAAAGTCAAATTTTTTATAAATTTTCATTTGTTTTGTCGTTCTATGCTTTTCTCATCTATTTATAAAGTAATTAAACTTGGGTAGAGTTTAGTTAGAGGGGAATGTCCACTTCCCTCAGACCAACAGATTTACAATGATTAGGTGTGAATTTTGGCACAAGCCATGGGCTTTTTTGGCTTGTTGACAACCAGAAGATGCACCAATATTGAAAACAGGGGCCTTAAACCTCTTCTGAGTAACTTTTTGTGCATATTTGTCTCATGGTGTTACTAGAAAGAGAATTGCTATCGACTGTATGCTCTAAGGGAGGCTGCTAGGAGCTAAAAGGGGCTTGACCTTTAGCAAAGCATTATATCCAGTTACATCCAGAAATCTGTGGGTGTGCTCTATCTTTCAAACTTTTTGGGGGAGTTATGGACCTGGATAGTAGCTCTTATGTCCCCAAATTTGATTTGACTCAAGCTTGACTGATGTACAATGTTTGTTCAGCGGAAGCTACCAGAACATAAAGATATTTGTAGACGTTAGCAAGACGTAAGTACTGGTGACAAGCTGGAATAATAAAAGGTCGATTAAAGAAAACCGGGACCTGTATCAGAAAACAGAATTAAAGACAGTTCAAGGAAGTGGAGCAGATTTTACTGTAGCTAATCAGAATAGCCAAGATCAGGACCACTAAAACTCCAGTATTGAATGACTAAACAGGCCAAAATAATTTGTGGACATTCTAGTTTGTATTCTATCATGACATCTCACAGGAGGCACGGTCCATGTCTCTGCTGCTGACACAGACTGAAAAGGGAACATAAGGCTGGAGCCACACAGCATAGGAGAAAAACTGTCGGAAAGTCGACCGTTGGTTATCCGACGCACAACCGCAGTTTTTATCACATTTTGTGCAAAAACCGCGGTCAGTGTTAGCTTTTTCCCATCGGCCATACAATTGAATGTACAGGAAACTCATGGAAAGACGCCAGGCGCCGGCGGTTTTTACAACATGTTCCTAGAACCACCGCCGCCAGAAAACGATTGGGAAAAAAACGACGACCTGTGTAGACTACAGGCCATTTTTTCTCTTAAAGACTATGGGCTTGCAAAACGATCAGATTTTCAGCAGTTTTAGAATCCTAAAACCACCAAAAACACAATCGGTTTTGCATGCTATGTAGACATAGCCTTATAGTGGTTGTTCAGTGAAAAACAAATATGTTCTAAATAACGCCTCTTCCAAAGCTAGGCACTTTTGACATGTACTTTCATCAAATTATCTGCGGGCTCCCGTAGTTCTTCATCAGCTGTTTACCGACACTAGGCTCTCAAGTCCTATGTGTCTAGACAGACAGGAAAAAACTCTGCGTCCCACTCAGGGTGTCAGATGACCAAAGAAATGTGCCAAGGAAACTTTTGAAGCCACGTTCCATTTGGTCCTGTCTCCCAAGGATTTCAACAGGAGGTAGGAAAAAGGGGTGTGCCCTGGGACTGAGGTTGGGAGACAAGAAGAGAGTACAGCAAAGGATTCTGGGACAAGTCGTTTTACAGGGTAAAGGGAAACAGTTTTTAAACAGGAAAAGCAGTGGCTCTGGCTGCAGAGAAGGGAGGCTACATGAAGTACAGTAGAAGCACAAATTAGCACAGAAAACATAACAGGGAGATGAATAAAGACTCAGGTTCGAAGGACATCTCCTTTAATATTGTAGATTACAACCAAGCATATATTATATACTAAAAATAATTGATAAAAACTATTATAAGTTCTGATATGTACCTGATATAAATGAGTCACTCTATGTATGTCCTGTAAAACTTTAAAGCCGTTTCTTCACTTTTTGTAGTAAAACTATAATGTGTCTTAATACAAATGCTCACTATCTACCTCTGCAATCTTTTTATCCTGCTGTAATTGTAGCCATCATATCCAACTGATTCACTGCATCTGTAAATGTTGCAGTTCTGGAGATATGAAAAGATGTTTTTAAGTCAACCTCCTTGTAGGCTATTCTTCACAATACAAAGGCGCATTCACAGTGATTGTATTCAGAGAGCACTTCTTTGTAGAATGCTTAGAACTGACTTTTCTTAACAATGGAAAAAAGACAAATGAGAATAAAAGAAAAAACAGCATGTAGCATCTCATTCAATTTTTGTTTTACATTGATTCATATTTTACAATGTTAATAACAAATTTTTATATTTTGTAATCTGATATTCACTCTATGAAATGTGACTACTGATGGATTATCCACTAGTGTTTCTATATAATGTATTGTCTAGCAGAAAATATACAAAGTAACATTGTGAAAGCTACAGCTTCTTGGCAATTACAAAAGTGTTCACAGCCCTTGAACTGTTTCTCATTTTTAAACGTTACAGCCACAAACTTAACCCCTAACTGACACAAGACATATGGATACGTCCTGGTGCCGGTAAGGGTCGATGTAGCGGGATTACTTAGTAATCCCGCTAGATAGAAGACTGGTGTTAGCTGCTAATTGCAGCTGACTCCCGCCGCTAACAGCAGGAAAAGGAACCGGCTCCATTCCCTGCTGTTTAACCCTTTAGATGCCACATCAATTAAATGAATAAGAAACTGACCCATGTACTGTTTCTCACTGTGATGGCACCCCAACAGCAAAATTGCGGGCCGCTAATATGTTACAATGGTAGCTAGAAGCCTTATGCAGGCTTCCAATGCCACCATATCTGCCGTTCTATCGTTTCATGTCCCAAATTCTTTGTTAAATGGAATGTACTATTCTGAAATTCATGCAACTTTTTGATCACTTTTATTGTAATATTTTGGGACATGGGAAATGACTAAAAAACCCACAATTTGAGCACTGGGTATTGTTTTTCTATGCTGTTCACTGTATTTTAATAGATCGGACTTTATTGGATGTGGTGATACCAATTATGTTTACCCGTTTTATTTTGCATTTACTTCAAAATGGTAAAAAAAGGGGTGTTTTGAACTTTTAATATTTTATTTTTAAAACTTTATTATTATATTTTTTTAAAATTTTACTGTTAGAATACTTTATTCGGGGGCACAATAGCTTTACACTATTTTTGCAATACCATAGCAATGCATAATAGCATTCCAATATAGTTCTCCTTTTACACCCTGCATAAGGCGAGGTGTACCACATTATAGGAGTACTAAAATGGAAGTGGGATGCGGTGACATCTGGAGCCACAACAGTCACATTTACCATGACATCTAAGTTATTTCTAGTGGTTGGTGTTAGCTTTAATTAACAGCCAGCAAGCGATCCTGCTCTATGCTTCGTTGCCAACATTATAACATAAATGTACCTCCAATGTCGGTAATACACGAAGTACAGACATTAGCAATTCATACATATGTATAAATATCACAACCTGTTCTTTGACACAAGAATCATTTTGTTTTAAGGTTACTAGACCATGTTTTCTATGAATCTAAAATTCTTATTTTCAGCATTATATATTCATATACAAGTTACCTAGCGACAGGAATGTCATAGGCATTCAAGCCTCATTAATACATATAGTAAGGGAAGACTAGCCTTAGCCTGTCTGGTCAGATCCCACAGAAAAGCTACTGTAGCACAAGCTGCAGTAAATGCTATTCCTGGCTGTCACGGATGTAGATGGTTTCACTGGGCCACCGCAAGCGATGGTATAAGCCATGCCAGTAAGCAGAGTCTAAGTAGCCCCCAGTGTTCACCACTACCAGGTCGCTACCCCTGGTGTGACTAACTTGTGGTTACAGCCAGGGTGCAGCGTGGTACAGAATCGTAAGACAGAGGCGTAGTCGGGGATAGGTGGTAAGGTCAGAGCAGACGGCAGGCAACGTGGTCAGAAAACGGTAGCAGAAACGACTGGCACAGAGGTAGACAATACTCTCTCCAACACTCTCTGAAACACGTTAAGGAACACCAATACTCTGGCAAAGAGTGTCGGAGGAGTCAACAATATATAGGGTTAGTGCCCGGCAATTAACCAATTACTGGTACTCAACAGAACAGAGACGGGAAGCAGGAGCGCGGCTGGGTAAGTAAGGAGCTGGGGAGCACGGAACAGAGCGGGGTGGCCGCGACATGGAGCTGGGGTCACGGCATGCTCCATAACACTGGCTATGATGGAAAGGTGTCAGAACAAACAGTACATCACAACGTATCGCATTGCTCCTGGCGAAACATATCTACAATAGACTTACAAATATCAGAACAAGACCATGGTGCGATGCAAGGTGGCCTTGTCTGATGATTGGCATTTTCCTGCACATTGTATGTGTGAGCCAATGCATGTGCGGAACAGATAGCACTATAAAGCATTACTGGAAGTTGATGGAGGCAGTGTGATACTTTGTATGTTCTGCTGGAAAAGCATTGATTCATGTGGATATTACATTGATATGTACTATTTCCTAACTACTGTAGATCAAGTATATTCATGGCAATCGTAATCTCTAATAGCAAAGGCCTATTTCTGCAAGATATTTTATTCTTTCACAGGCTATGGTCTAAGAAATATAACCAAGTTCAAGCTGTAGAAGTGTTAAGATCTCAAGCCTTTCACCTCAGTTTTATTTACCCATTCAAGCATCTGTGGGAAATGGTGAAGAAATAAGTCTGAACTGTGAAGGGCTCACCTCACAGGATTTAAAGAATCTTTTGGTGCCAGATACCATAGGACACCTAATGAGGTATTATGAAGTCCATGCAGAGTTCAAAGTTATGAGTATTCACGAGAGGAGTAGTGTGCCTCCCTCATAAATCTCTCAGGGGTAATGGACCAATGACCTCTATGGATGTAGAGGTACAGCCGTGCGTCAATCACAAGTGAGAGGGGATGGGAGGAGTGCTCTCCACAGGAACATAGTAGATTCAAAAATCCTCTGTAACCTTTGATCACTCCTGTTTCACAAACAACACTTTGGCTAAAATGAGAACAAACCAGTGTCTGTAACATGCTGTCCTTGCATAGTAAAAGAATTAGAAAAACCTGCTATTGTGAAGTAGGTAATATTACAGAAACCTCTTGGCCAGGAAAACAAATTCAAAAAAGAGGAAAAAGCCATAAAACTTTACTTTTATTAAGTACATATAACAAGTGAGAAGTAACTACGTCTCAACAGGGTCTTTACTGTGTAGGGTCAGTCCTTCTACGGGCACGCCCTTATTGGGGCGAACGACCGGTTACAATAGGCTAGGGATATATTAGTGTCCTTAGGGAGATGATAGGGCTTTGTAGTTTAGAATTCTTGTGTGTCTGTGTTATTATGTATAGTTGAGACGTAGTTATTTCTCACTTTTTATATGTACTTAATAAAAGTGAAGTTTTATGGCTTTTTCCTCTTTTTTTTTAATTTGTCCTTGCATAGGACCAACTGAAACCAGAAACAGTTTCCTTAGCTATGGACATAATATTAGATGAAGCAGCCATAGCAACCTCTATGGGGCCCACTGGTTGAGGGGGCCCAATCAGGTACAAGAATAATGGGGCACATTTATCAAAGCAGTTGCTCCAGAATTCTGGCACAATTTTCGCAAAAAATAATGTCATACATGCTTTAAACTACATTTAGTATGTGTTTTAGACAGTTTCCAGACACTTCAGTGCCTCAACCGACAAAAGGATGTGGCCTTAGTAAAAGTGTGTGGCTTCAAATGAAAAGGGGTTGTGACGCAGTTAGTGGCATAAATTAAGACAACTTAAGAGTGTTACAGAGTTAGACTAGACAGTTTTAACATGTGGCAGATTTATGAACACTATGATAAATGTGGTGAAATGCAAGACTGTCTAGTCTAACATAAAACTGTCTTAGAGTTAGACATTATTGATAAGTCCGCCCCTTTGTTCTTTTTTGTAAAGAACAAGTAGTTGGTGGCTTTCTTCTCTCCAGCACTGTTGATATGTAGTGGCATTATTTATACTTTTAATTACTGCTTTTTATTCCGCTGTTTTAGTTTATTGCTATTAGGTGGTGGGGTCCTATCTCATTTTGCTATAGGGTCCTATAAAACTCAGTTACACCCCTGGGTCTTACCATACATATAAGGGTATGTTCACATGGCATATTGCGGCACGTATTGTACCTGTGTGCACCGCAATACACTGGGTGTTTTAGAAGGCCAGCGCGTACTTCTAAAGCGCTCTGTGCCAGCTCCCATAGACTTTAATTTTCCATTGTCACTTCTGTCTCCCGCCATATGCATTGGGGAAAATGGCAGCGCAATTATGCTTCAAAATACGGCCCGCAAATACGCCATGTGAACAAACAAACCCTTAGATAGTTGTCGGTCGCACTGAAATTAGCACGCTCAAACAGCTATTACATAGTGTCTATGGGGACATTAGAACTCTAGTGATATTACATAGTAAAGGTCAGGATGATGTCAGTAATAAATCATTGCCCATCTTACAATATCACCCTGACAATCACAGAAAGAAAGAAATCACTTAAGGTTTTTTTTTTAAAGATTTTGGGGGTGTGGTGCAGTTCTGATCTATATCCCTCCACCTACATGATGTGTAAGAAGCTATATACTTGGACTTGTCCTCTTCAAGCTGAAACTACACAAGATGGCTCAGGTGTAGAATCTTGTACATATCACACCCATTGTGACATCATGTGATGTCATGTGCCCTGTGATGTCATCAGAACTACCGCTGCTGTTTTAGGTATCAAGTTTACTTGGAAATTATTGTAAAATTAACTATTAACATGAATTCCTGTTTTTAGAATCTACATTTACCCTTAGAGATCACTGCAGAAAAAGAAGTAGTAATCCATATTGCTGCTGACGCATTTCAGGTATATACAGACCTTATTCATAGAATGTCATAAGATATCATAAAATCATTGAAATACTAAATATGTGAAGCAATCACCACACAGATAAATTTAACCCATGATTATTCAGAAACATTTAAATAAAAATACATTTATATAAAGAAGCACCAAAAGAAAATGCAATCAGAAGAGAAGGTAAACCTAACAAAGATCAATAACAACATAATAAATTATTTTTGTAATTTAAACTGCATGGTATCCGGGTATTTAATTTCAGAATCCAGAAAGCTTCACAGGTTAATAACCTTTGATATCTATCTCCTCTTCTGATACCAGACCTAATTTTCTCTATACCAAAAAACACAAATGGAGACCCTGTTGCACCACAGACTGTCCAGGAGTTGACTAATGCTTTAGGTGTACAGATCATCAGAGGATGAAACTCCAGCAGCCAAGGAAGGAAGGATAATTTAATCCATTAAAAATCTGCTTATTATCCAAAAAAGTTCAAAACTAGGCACACAGTATATCAAGTATAAAATGCAGTCAAGCGTCCACCCTGACGCGTTTCGGAAACTTGTCCTTATTCATATTGTGGAGACAACACAGACACACCTCACTTAAATAGAACTGACCCAAACACCTGATCAAAAAAAGCAAAGGAACACCCATCATGGAAATGATGTAAAAAGACACAAGAAAAACATACCAACACTAAGAAACATGTCAAGAAACACCAATTAGTAATGTAACATGATATCACACTTCGTATTAAGACCCAGAGGAGTGCGTGTATTTAATCTAAAGATCCAAGAAGCTTCACGCCTAAGAAGCTTCCTGCAATGATCTCCACCTCTAATGGGTCTGGTTACTGTTTCAAGTACCAAAAAGAAGAAAGCCGAGGTATCTCCCAAATGTACTTCTGAAAAATGGTTAGAAACTATAGAGTTTTTAGGGAGTCAGATAAATGTCGTCTTATCCTAGTCTTTAGGGAATTGGTTGTACAGCCGACATATTGCAACTTACAGGCCATACAGGATATAACATAATTACATATTTTGTGTTGCAATTTATAAAGCTAGAGATTTTAAACACCTTATTATTAGAAAACGAAGTACAGGATTTAGATTGTATAGCAAAGTTACAGGCAGTACAAATGCGATGGCCACAGCGAAAAAGCCTCTCTCGCTGAGCCGAAGCTTGTTTTTTGGTATTAGTAAAAAAAGATAGGGAAAGTATGATCCAAAGAAGG
This sequence comes from Phyllomedusa bahiana, assembly GCA_025379985.1. Classification (NCBI taxonomy): domain Eukaryota; kingdom Metazoa; phylum Chordata; class Amphibia; order Anura; family Hylidae; genus Phyllomedusa; species Phyllomedusa bahiana. The sequence continues at coordinate 6,333 of JAODAL010025732.1, read as the reverse complement.
GGTGCGTTTAGATACAAATCAAATGCCATTATGTAGGGTATCATTAATGTTGTCATAAACAGATAACAAGGGTTTAAAATGTTTTTTTGAGATTTTGACAATATCAGGGTTTGGGAAAAATGAGGATTTTAAAAAAAAGTGATAAATTAAAGGGGATGTTCGCTTCCTTAGTTGGGTGATTCATACTGCTCCAGCTTTTCAACTCTAAAAATGCAGGGCTTTTTTCCCCCCGTGGGTAAATTTATTCCCCCCTTCACTGTTATGTGGCTCCGGACTCCCCCCCTCTTGAGCCCACATGTCATGTGTCTCTCCCTATAGTTTTTTTTCTTAGAGCTATATACACCCCACAGGCGATTAAATTTGATGAGCACTGATTTTTCTCCTTACACTGGAGATTGTTACAGCTTTTTAAAGGGGGGCAAAAATCCCCTTCTATGCGGGAGAGGGGGGTTTGACACCAATTGTGCTGTTTTAGATTGTAAAAACCCCTGCGTGTAATTGTTTTTTTGGGCTGTGCAGAGTGAAAATTTTGCGGTCCCTTACTTTGAGTAAAAGGGAAAAGGAATGAAGCTCCGTGAATACACCCCGACGGGGGTGAAAGAATGTAATGAGTCTCGCTAGTAAAATGCAAGGAGGGGGGACCCGACCAGCACTGGTATCAAAAAACAGAAGATAAGGGACCCTGTGATAACAAGACAGTTTTAAACTAATGACATCAATTGCAAAGTTGTTATATTCACTGTCCCCTTATTTGAAGGCCCATTCAATAAAAATGAAAAACCCTTTTTTAAATTTATTTTTATTTTTGTCTGGTTTCTTTTGCAGCAAATTGATATGAGACTTACTGTAGTAGAGACTATATTTATTGCCCTATTTAACTGAGTTTGGCTGTAGTGTCTTTGGGATAATCTCTCACATACCAAAAGTTGTTGTTTGGAGAAAATATCAGCATTAGAACTGTTTCGCTTAGTACGGATCAACTCGCCAACCGGAATATTTTTAATAATATGAGATGGATGGCAGATGTTGTTAGCAAAATAGAATTGCGGGACATAGGTTTTCTGAAAGGGGTACAGATGATTCCTCCCTCCAAACAACCAGACAAAGTAAGATATAGAAAATTAATAGAATTACAATCAAAAAGATGAGTGAATTTAAGATTCATATTGTTGTTGTTAACGTAATTCAAAAATGAAATTGTCTGTTCCATTGTACCCTCCCATATAAGGAGTAGGTAATCTATATAGGGGGCCCTTTTACCCCCGTATGGGAGGAAAAAATAATTTTTCCAAAAAAAAAAGAAACAATTCCCCCTACACCCATAAAAAGGTTTGCAACGCTGAGCCTGTGCCGTATCTCGTGCAAAAAGAAAAGCGGCTTTAGATGACTGATTTGCAGCTCCCCCATTAGTCATTTTAAGTGAATGCAGTTTCATTTGTATGAAAAAAAAAAAAGTTTTAAGTACCGAAAAGTACTTTTTGCAAAATTGCGCTATTAACATGGAGTTTAACCCCTTACGACATTTCCCGTACCCTTTACAGCAATGTCGGGTGGGGTTTCCCCGAAATTTTTGAGTAAGTACTCTGGCGTCTTGCGGCTAACAAGGGAGATGCAAGATCGCGGCATTGAACCAGCGGTATATTACCGCTTGCATCATCCCGCAATCCCCACGGCGGAAATGAGTCGGCCGCGGGGGTTTAAAACCCCGATGTCGGACATCGTGGACGCGACTCGCAGCTGCGGGCAGCGGGGATGAAAACTCCTGCGCCCGCGACCCGGCGCAGAACGGCATCCCCGCCGCTACTGATTCCCCTAAGGCAGCCGGATGCTGAATGAGAGCATCCAGGTTTTGGGTGACGTACAATGCCCACAATCATTGGGGCAGCGTGACTGACAGTTGCCATGGAGCCCAGCATACAGTATAAGCTGTATGTGATCCCCTATTGCATAAACGATTGACGATGTTCATGCAACCCCCCCTGGGAAATTTAAAAAAAGTGGGAAAATAAAAAAAAATTTAAAAAAAGTAAAACAAAAAAAAATAAAAAAAAAAAACGACTCCCCCTTTTCCCCCCGGGCCCCCGCTTAAAAGTAATATTTGTATCGCCGCGTGGTGGCCCACCTATAAATTTCATTTAATTAAAAGTACGGTGAACGCCAAAAAAATAAAGAAAAAAACAGTAAGAATTGGTTTTTTTGTTCATCCGCAGCACATAAAAGGGAGTAAAAGCTTTAAAAAAAACTCATATAAACATAAAAAGTGGTCCAAATTTTAAAAACGTCAGTTCATTGCAAAAAAAAGTTTACCGTTGTATGGAAAAATTAAAAATTCTGGCTATTAGAAGATAGGATAAAAAAATATTTTTTTACAAATAAAAAACTTTTTTTTTCAAAAAAATTGTGTTTTCAAATAAAAAAAATAAAAAAGGGTATCACCGAAATCGTCTAAACCCCCACAGAGTAAAACTAACTTGTTACGGATACTGCCGGAAAAACGCTATTAAAAAAAAATAAAAAAAATTTGTGGTTGCAGTATTTTTCTTCCCCCGTTCCAAAAAAAAGGATTTAAAAGGACATAAAATTTTGTCCCCCCCAAAAAAGGTACAATAAAAAGTTAATCTCCGCAAAAAAAGTCCCTATACGCTCATAAAAAAGAAAAATAAAAAAAATTTTGGCTCTTGGGCTTGGCGATGCAAAAAGTGTTTTCCCTTTTTAAATAAAAATGTTTTTTTTTTGTGTAAAAACGTAAAAAATTAAAAAAAAAAAATAAATGTGGTATCGCTGTAATGTATCAACCTGTGAGAAAACTGCATGTCATTTATACCGCACAGGACCCCTGTAAAAAAATTAAAAAAAAAAAACACTAAAATATGCTTATTTTGTACAAATGCCTCACAAAACCCTTTAAAAAAAAGTGTCAAAGATCATATGTCCCCGTAATGGTACTAAAAAAAACATCAAAATATTCGTAAAAAAAAAAACAGCTCCGTATGCAAAAAGTTAAGAAAGCTAGGGTGTCAGAAAAGGACAAAATAAAAAAAGCAATTTTTAAAACTGTTTTTATTGTGTAAAAGTAATAAAAAAATAAAAAACTATATAAATTTATTTCATTGTATTGTACCGCCCCATAGAAAGTTATCCGTCATTTTTTCCCGTATGGCGAAAACTGTAAAAAAGAACCCCAAAAAAATGGGGGAATGTGTTTCCCCCTACATTTCCAAAGGGTTTTAGCTGTTTGGTACTGTGGGGGGTTTTCGATGAACATGGCCCCCCAAAATCGTTGCAAAAGCCCCAATAGCCTCCCTCCCGTACTCCCTGCATGCGCCCAAAAAAAGCAGTCTAAAACCCTGTGGGTATTGCCGAATTGGAAGAAATTTCGTAACAATTTTGGGGGGTTTTTTCCAAAAAATTCCTTTTTAAAAATTAAACATTTTAGCTAAAATTGCAGATTATTGGAAAAAAAAATTTTTTTTATTTTCAAACCCGAACGCTAAAAAAATTTGTGAAACATTGGGGGTCGATATACTCACTGCACCTTGGATATATTCCCTAAGGGGTGAGTTTCCAAAATGGGGGTTTTTTTGGGGGGTTTTTTTATTTTGGAAAATTAGGGGGTCCGCAAACCCGAAAAGGCCCCCCAAATTTTAAAACGTAATGAAAAAGAGACTCCCCGAGTCCATAGGTGCCTTCCTTTCGGGGGCTTGTGGTTGAGCCAAATAATGCACTAGGGCCCAATGGGGTATCTCTGAAAAAGGCGAATTGGGGAATCAAAAGTATTTGCATTTCCCCGATCACATTTACTGTATTCTTGTCAAAAATGTATAAAAATTGAAAATTCCCAAAAAAAAGAAAATTTTGACATTTCACTTCCACTTTGCTTTAATTTTGTGAAAAACCCAATGGGGTTTAAAAAAAACTTCCCCAAAAGCGGTTTTTAAAAACTTTAAGGGGTGTAGTTTCTTAGATGAGGGCATTTATGGGGGGATCTAACATTTTCGGCCAATCAAAGTCAGTTAGAAACTGGATGGTCCCTAAAAAATGTATTTTGCAAATTTTCTTTAAAATTTTAAAATTACTCTAAATTTTTTAAGCCCCCTAATGTCGTAAAAGAAAAATAAAAACATTAAAAAAAAAGATGCCAAACTACAGAGGGGTTGGGATGTATTATAAATTTTTGAGTGGAATAACTATCGTTTTCTGCAAAATTTTTTGAGTTTGAAATTTGGTTTTTTAATTTTACATAAAATTTTTTTTTTCAAAATAACAAGCATTTTTTGGAAAAAAATTTTTTACTTTTCTTAAAAACCACAAGTGTCACAAGAAAAAAATCTCTAAATTTTCATGGATAGGTTTAAAGTGTCAAAAAGTTATTCTCACGTACAGTGACACTGAAGATTTTAAAAAGGGGTCTGTCAGAGAGGCCCCAAAAATGGGGTCCGGCGGGAGGGGGAATTTGGCAAAATCACAAACAGGTGTTTGATTCCTGAATCACCCAATACATTAAGGGATCAATTGGAATTGGATTTAAATAGTCCCCCTCAATGTGTCTGCTGGCTCGTGATATATAGGTTTATATGATAGAGGGAGGAAGTGAGCTCTGTGATCTATAGGGTTATTGATAGAAGGGGGAGTGAGTTGTGATTATAGGGTTATATGATAGAGGGAGAGGAGCCGGCTCTGTGACATATAGGGGTTTTAAAGAAGAGGAGAGAAGCGGCTTGTGATTATTTGGGGTTTTTGATAGAGGGGGAGAAGCTGAGCTCTTGATATATAGGGTTTATGATAGAGGGAGAGAAGCAGCTCTGTGATTTATAGGATTATATGAAAGAAGCTGAGCTCGATATATCGGTTATATGTAGGCAGAGAAGCTGAGCTCTGTGATATTGGGTGATATGTAGAGGAGAGAAGCTGGTTCTGGGATATATAGGGTTATATGATAGAGGGAGAAGTGAGCTCTGTGATATATGGTTATATGAAAAAAGCTGAGCTCGATATATCGGTTATATGATAGAGCAGGAAGCTGAGCCTTTGATATATAGGGTGATATGATAGAGGAGGGAAGTGAAATTTGGGGTATATGGGTTATATTTAGAGGAGAGAAGCTGAGCCCCTTTGGGTTATAGTGTTTTGGGCTAGAATGCGCCCAATCTATGACCTGCAGTAGAAAAGGTCCATAAATACAGGCGCATTCTACACTATTAATGTACACAAAAAAACTGCCGCCTGGGCAGAAAAATACATACTGTACATGTCGCCCTAAATGCTCTGAAACTCCTGCAACTTACAGAATAAGGGACACAGCGCTGGGAACAGCAGGTCTGACACTAGCTTGTGCTGTCCTCAGCAAGGGGGCATTATCTATGTGACAGGTTCCCTTTAAACATACCTGGAGTGGTGTGGCTTTCATCATCCGGTTCCGCAGGGATTTGTTTACAATGAAGCAGTCATCAGTATGTGATGTAGCCAAAGGAGCTCTACTACTTTGCCTTTCTGTGTGTGACTCTTCCAGTCTCTTTGTATCTCTATTGCAACCTGCTGATGACACTCTGTGACACTGCAAGCTCACTGGCCACTTCTGTGTGAGAACATCCTGCTTGGAAACTCGCAAAGGCAATTTTCAAGAAATTTTATGATTATCCTGAAATTTAACTAAAAGCCAAATATCCCTAACGTTTTGTGAGTAGTGTAAATGTAATTTAAAGCTCACACACCTGAGAGCTCACATTATTATGTACAGCAGAGATTCAGCACTCCTGAGAGCCGAGGGTACAGCAGAAACAGCATGCTCCTGAGAGCTGTGACAGTCTAATGTATAGAGAATGCAGTGCTTCTGAGATCTGACAGTCTAATGCACAGCATACACAATGCTCCTAAGAGCCCAAGGTCTAATGCATAGTAGACGCAGTGCTCCTAGGAGCCGAAGGTCTAATGCACAGCAGACACAGTGCTCCAGAGATCCAAGGGTCTAATGTACAGGAGACACTAATATTCCTAAAAGCAGTACACTTACAGCTCCTGCAATCCAAAATGTTATGGTGAAACAAAGAATCCAGATGTACAGATCTGAATATTACCCCACACTCTTCAGCTTCACAATGTGTGAACAAGGCTTTATACTTGTCCTCTTCAAACTCTTATGCTAAAGTGACAAAAAATGGCTCAGATTTAGAGCTTTGTAACATTCTGCAATTGTGACATCATGTGATGTCATAATAACAGGCACAGTTTGCAGGCCATGTAATACCACGTGTGTTGTAAAGAGGCTGCAATCTTCCTCAGTGATACTGCTGGGGGTTTAATCTGACAGACCTGATTATTGGAGTCTCATTTACA